>JANAVB010013399.1:5108963-5404951 GCA_029216955.1 Iris pallida
TCTTCGACTTTTTTGATATAGCACCACTACCCCATAGATCTATTTTTTTGACTTTCTCAATATAGCAGCCTGCTTCTTCGACTTTCTTAATATAGCAGCATTATCCATGTAGAAGATATAGCCTCTTCTTTCTCTCTTTCTGAGCACCAACTGGCATCACTGAAACTTCTACCCTACAGGGTAACCGATGTAGTACATCTTTCTGAGCCCCTGGAAGATATCCAATTACTCTCTTTACAGCTTCCAAAGATCAACTTGGATTGCTCGTGAATCGACTCGTCATGCCTACAGCAAAAGCTATGTCAGGCCTGGTGGTACTTATAGCCTACATTAAACTCCAAATAATGTTCGAGTACACCAACTGTCTGACGCTTATCCAGGATCTGGCTTCAGCTTTTGATCACACCTGTGAGGAGTATCGATCCCTGGAAGATCATGATATCCATAACGTATGCGCAACTTTCCATGTAGTGAGCTTGTGATAGGATAAGTTCATCATCCGTCTGGATTATTTAAATCTCCAGGATGACATCCGCATCTCCCATGTCCTTCATATTGAATCTGGACGTGAGGAACATCTTTGTTCTAGTGACACATCATTATGTCGTCCACATAGAGATAAATGATAACTCTTCTCTCATCAACGAACTTTGTGTAATCATACTTAACAGTTTCGCTGATGCTGTAGCCTTTTTACCTAATAAGCTGGTCAAACTTCTCGAGCCACAGATTGAGAGTACTTTAAATTGTACATAGAATTCACCAACTTACAAACCTTGTCTTCAATACCCTGAACAAAAAATCTATCTGGTTGTTGTATGTGAATCTCTTATGTCATTTCTCTATCCAAAAATATGTTTAGACATCCATTTGATGATAGAACAACTCATGAATAGCAGCCATGACCATCGTCATCATGATATTTGATATTTCCATTAGAGCATATGTGTCAACCTCATCTCTCTCTTGTTCTTGAGCAAACCCTCCTAGCAACCAGCCTAGCCTTGAACACATCATCAGTTCATTCATCTTTTTGGCGTCTTCTTTTCGAAGATTCGATAGGTTTAGCCCCTTCAGGCAGATTAACTAACACCCACTTTAATTGGATGCAACAGAGTCAATCTTACCATTGACTGACTTCCCCCCCAGAAGATCACGTCTCTGGTCTTTATCGTCTCATTAGACACATGTGATAGGTGATAAAGTCATCTTCGAAGTCTTTCAGCCTTCTCACTCGCTTTGCTAACTGCTTAGCGAATACTGGTTCAAGTGTTGTCTCAAACGATAACCACCTTCTGGGCTATCACTTCTTTGGAAGTATTTGCTTCTTCGACACCAACAATATTCTTCGAACATCTGCGAAAAAATGTTCTTGTCCCTAGCAAACTTATCTTCAAAGAATTTCGTATTGCGAGACTGAATGATTTGAATGATACAATATCAAAGAATCTCCGAGCGTAGCTTTCAACACTTATCCATAATAAATTTCATCTTGGTCATCGTCCCTGGCTTCTGAATCTTGATATCCAGAAGTTTTACGTACACCAGGCACCCCCACACTTGAATGATATTCAAGTCAGGTCTAATACGGAACAAGTGTTTATGAGAAACAATGACAGATGTGGCAAACGGTACTTTATTTGGAAATAAATGTAGTCGTAAGCATAATCTATCCTCAGAGGTGTATTGGAAGACCCACAATCATCATCTTTGACAGCACACTTACCTTTCTCTCTGAGCCTCTATTAGATGAGAGATTCTACGGCGCAGTCGTTTCGTAGCCAATTCCATGTTTACAACAGAATGATACGAATTCAAGAAAACGATACACTCCGTCTCAACCACTTCTGAGTCTCTTGAGTTGTCGACCGGCTAAACGTTCAGCTTCAATCCTGAAGTCCCTGATCTTTTCGAACGTTTGTTTTTCGAGAAACACTTCAACTCGACCTCAGTGGAGAATAATAAAAGTCACAGATATCTGAGTGTACCAACTCTAGATATATGTACTTTGGTCCAATCGCCTGAGCAGCTTCCTGACAGTCTTTGTCCCTGTACAGACTTCATATCCCTCCATCTCCTTACCCCTACATATTGGAGATAAGGCCTAGACTAGACATCTTGAGGCTGCTATTACATAGCACATGTCCTAGTCCATTCGTTATAACTCAATTAATAAACTGCACCATCAACAGAAGTCCGAACATTCGCTTGATACTGAACATCTTTCCAAAGTATGCTCCTGGCCAAGAAATCAACATCTTTCCAGCATGAATGTCCATCTTCAAGTTCGTATCGAATGACAAACTTCCTGAGATCAGGTCCTCGGAAACAACTTATACATGCTACATGTACACTAGTGTCGATGACTTTCCGAAAGTCTAAGACTATGATCCCGATCCCCAAATATTTTGCTAGTAATATGTTTACCATTGAGACCTTCATCATAGCTTGGCTCGTCCTAGGTCAACAATTCCTTGCACGTGTGGCTAGATGCACCAGTGCCCACCCATAGTCAGCTAACACACTAGATAATTCAACCCGTGCAATCATAGCAACCAGGTTAGCCCCACCTTGATCTTTTTGTTAAGGCTTGGTCCTGCAGCCCTTCTTAAAGTGGCCCTTCTTGCCACAGTTGAAGCAAGCCCCATCGCCCTTAGGCTTAGGCTTGAACTGAGCTGACTTCACCTTCAGCTAGCGAGAGTCCTTATTTTTGTTGTAAGAAGCCTTCTGCTTCCTCTTGAAGTCTCTAGCTTGTACCAGATTGGCCTCAGCCATCTGTTTGGACAAGGTGTCCAATTTGTTTTGAGCCCTCAGCTTGTCTTCAACATGAATCCAGTGTAAGAGGCATTCAAGATCCACCTCCATCTTCTTGCGGTGTATGTCCGTGATGAAATTGCTCCACTAGGTGGGAGCTTGGCGATAATACCCCCAACGACGAAGGCATCGACCAAGGGCAAGCCGTTATCCGCCAGTTTCTGACGCAACTTGAGAAATTTCTTGACTTGAGACAACATCGTCTTGTCGTCCTCGAATCGCATCCTCCAAACCTTTTTGGTCACGTGGATCTTGTTCCTGTTTTCATTCGCCTTGTAGAGATCCTCCACAGACTCCCAGACATCCTTGGCATGGACCTTCTTGCTGTATGACTCCGGTAGAGAGTCCTCCATTGAATTCAAGATAAGCAACTTATATAGGTTGTTGTCTCTCCTCCACTTGGATTGCAGAGCAGTGGCCTCAGCGACCCTTTGAGCATTTTTACCCGTCTGGAATCAAAGGCTCAGGATCTGTCAAAACCTAGTCTATGCTCATGAGTTGAAGATTAAGGCTGACCTTTCTTTCCTAGACGTTGTAATGCTTCCGTCAAACTTTTCAAGTTTGTTAAAACTTGTGTTGAGAAGATTTGTACGATTATTCTCCATCGGATCTAATCTTGCTTTGAGATTGTTATTTTCGAAACAGATCTTAGATGAAAGAACGTGAGTGGACATAGTAATTCTCAGGAACAAATTTTGATCACACACTCTGTTGTTGTCGAAACAGATCATAGTGAGTAGACAAAGTGATTCTCAGGAACGAATTCTGGTCACACGCTCTGTATAAGAGGAACTTCGAGAATTACTTTTCAAGAAGATCCTGAAGACTTTGTCTCGAAGACGGAGGAAGAAGAAAAAAACCAAGAAAGAGTGACGAAGGCAGCTTTGCTGGGGTGATGAAGATCACCGTTGCTTAAAGTAAGATTCGTCTTTATACGATCCGCTTCCAGGAACCAGCAAGTTCTCAAAGAACTTCTGAAACGCTTGTTAGTCAAAATTTTGTGACTTGAACGGGCTCCCTGGACTCAACAGACTCCCTTTTTCTTTCTTCTTTGGTACATCTAACAAAGGATGCCATGGGGCTCTAAGTAGAGTGAGACTTCACCATTTCTCCTATCCGATGTGGGACTAAACTACCAATACTAAAAAGAGTTTGATATTTTAGATCATCCCACAGTCAGCACAGTCGAGTGTCAGTCCATGCCTCCCCCCAAACGCACGCCCGTGCATGCACGAGGCATCCTTGAGTCGTGTCCGAGTCCAAGTCCGAATGACAACAATTAACTTGCTTCCTTGTTGGAATTAATCTATTTTCCTTCTTAGAAAATACTTCCACATGGAACCCATTTGTGTCCGACCACAACTCATTTGCATACCTCAACACAAGCAAAGCATTATATTGAGATACTTACCATTTGGTGTATCCGATATGGGACTATCTTTCCTAGTCTAAAGGAAAAATACCAACAGTTATCGAAAAAAATATTGAAAAGATAGTCCAATTTTTGTCTAAGTTCATGTCCTAAAACTCCTTCTTTTATACCAAAAGAAGTTAGAGTAGTTGGAAGTTCTTAAGTGCTTCGCTAGCTTTATAAACCAAGAAACGTCTTAATGAATTATTTTATATAGTTAGGTTGCATACTAATAATATTATTTTGTAGACCTAATCAATTAATGCAGAGACAACTTGTGACGCTTATAAATGTTTTCTAATATTGTTTTGCATAGGTAGGAAAATACGAAATCCAATATTGTGTTATAATCTTTGTTTACAGGGAAGGAAGTTGACTATGAGTAAGAATAATTGGATATTAATATATTATGTTTTATCTTCCTTGTTTATGAATTAGTAACATACCTTAGAAAAGTAGAAAGATTATTTAATAACATTATTTGCTTTCACATAATTACTGTGTTAGTTTATGTGAGCTAGGTTGATACCACTTACAAGTACATTAGCTAATGTATTGACCCTCGTCCCTACAGTATGAAAAATAACTTGGATGCTTCGAGGTAGTAGAAACTCTTTCCTCCCTTTTGAAGCTTTTTAGATGAAGAAGCTTTATTTATAGTTAATAAAGGGTATAATGTATGGAGCATTGCTATTCTTTTGTTTTTCATGAGTCGTAATCCAAGTTGGCACATTTCAGTCAGCTATTAAAAGCATGTATTTCGTTGAAAAGTTATCAATAAGAAGAATCATTTCATATATATTTTTGTTATCAACTTTTTACTTGTTTTTGCTGCAACAATCTTATTGTGAGATGATTTATCAGTTATTCATGTTCTTGCCATGCATATACATATGAAGTTTAGACTTGTACGATATCATGTCCATTGGCATCTTATTGATTTGACAAAACCAAGACATTTTTTCTAGAGAGTTCTCCAAAACTTTTTGGTAACAATTTATTAAAAAAAAATATAGCTCAATTTTGGGCTAAGTTCATGTCCGTAAACTCCTTTTTTTATGCTAAGAGAAGTTAGAGTACTTCAAAAATCTTTTAGAGTACTTCAAATTCTTAAGTGTTTCGCTAACTTTCATAGACAAACAATGTACTAATGTCACAAATAATTGATTTTTTTGTCCTCGTATTTAGGTTGTGTTTCTTGGACATAACAGATAGAAGTTAAGTTTAAGATTAACTGCAAAGAGGTGCTGAGGACATAGCGGTTTAAACTGTCACGACCCGCACCCTAGAGTAAGGACATGAGAAGTGGGTACGTCCAGCCTACGTCACAGTGTCGGTGGTAGAACGCTGTCCTAGGTCAATCATCTAACAATATATAAGGTACCTGTACAGTATATACACTCCGAATGGAGGTGACATAGCAGAATACAGTCTCAATCACATCTAAGGCAGGAAATGATAAGATAGATAGATATGAAATGAATCCACAAAGATACAACCAGATAGAAGTCTAAGTGTCTAAGATAACACAAATCCAGATAACATCTCAATCTCAAATACAGTAATCCAGAGTAAATATAATGAAAAGACATCCTAGTCTAAAGGAGTGTCATCCACTGCTAAGGGGTCCTGCTGCTGGTCTAGGTCACAACAGTCCTCTAGGGTAGTACCGAAATATGTGGAACAGAATGCCTCGGTCTCATCCTCTGTAATATTTTCAACAGGTCTAGTCAGGACAGGAGCGAGCACAATACATCTCAACAAATCATAACAGGTTAGGAAATATAAACAAGCTAGAGAGTAAGATACATGAAACTGAAAGAACAACATGATGTAAAAGAGAGACTGTAAGTAAATAGCTACAATATATAAGAGAACTAATCAGTGCTAGTGATTCAGAGTACAAGATGGTTATATAAACGGCACGATGTTGTACACGAGTAATCTACAGAGGTTATACACGAGTAAGCTACAAGATTGAGTACATAATCACTTCTACTCTCCCGTCCCCAATAAATACACAAGGATCCAGTCAAGTTATGTTATTGTACACGACGAGGAATATACACGAAGATCATGTGAGCACATGAGAGTACACAATTTCACACGATTTATACACGAATGTCATGAATACAAGGAGTACACGATGCTCACGATAAAGTACACGAACATGAAATACCCGATGTATCCGCTAAGGGGATAACATCGTACGACAAGATCCATATAGTACTAATCCGTGTTACCAATATGTCAGCATCAAGTAAAGTAATCTAAAGTAGGAAATATAATCCTAAACAAGATATGAAATGATCAGAGAATGTACTCGCCTGGTATCCTGAATATCTGAAGAGAATATACTGTCCGAGGAGTGGTGTCCGGCTCCTATAGAACAGTACAAGTCACTATATGTCCAAAATAGTAAAATAGACTGCTACAATGCATTCTACATGATGTTTGGGTCAATCTAGGCTAAAGTTAACCATTGGTCAACTCTAGTCAATTACACTAGTCAAACTAGGTCAACTAGGTCAAGTCCTAGCCCAAACAAGTCTAACAAGTCTCACTAGGCCTAACCAAGCCTAGGCTAGCACTCACACAATCGCAAGACAATGTGAACCACAACAATGCATAATATAAATAGATACTATATATAAATACATACCTTCATAGATACATGTATATCCATATTACATATATATTTATATATATAGGCATATCTTACATCATGCATATTTACATAGTCACATAGATATATACATTCATGCACATTTATATACATACTTTTATACATTATATATGTTAACATTCATTACAATGCATTATATTTTACTTATACCTTTGATTCATTCATTCATTCATATATGACATTCATTCATGCATTTATACATTCATTCATTCATGTTATCACTATATACATACTTCATTCATGTATCCACACATACATACATAGATACACAACATACATGTATACATTCATACATGCTTATATTGCATACATGTATACATACATATCATGTATACATACATACATTGCATACATGCCTACATACAGATCATATGCATACTTGCATTCATTCACGCACCTATACATACATAGATGCATACATACATATTTGAATACATTATATACTTGCATACATTATATTCATAGATGCATACTCTATATTATATTACGTTCATTCCTGCATACATGCTATATATAATATATGCATACAAACTCATATATTTAACTCAAAATATATGTGAATACATACATTACCTTACCTTAACACCTATATATATCATTCATTCATATCCCATATGCATGCATACTTCAGTTCAGGTATTATATCCATTCACATATCATTAAGTTGCATACATATACTTATTTTTATTACATACATGTCATTCATGTATATTACATACTTACATGCATCTATATATTATATACATTATACAACATGTAAAATATAAGAGAAAAAAAGGGAAAAAACTGAAATGGAAAGGGAAGGAAAGGAAAAAAGTAAGAAAAAGGAAAAAAACTAGTGGACATATACATGCTTGCATCATATATTCTACATTACCATACATGCTATCATTATATATTGCATTACATTATGTATACATTATGCATTAATATCTATCATTATATGTATACCTTGCATTCATATCTAGCATTCATTATATACTCTCATGCATACATTGTATATCATTCTTTCATTCATTGCATTGCTTACATACATTACATTGATTGCATTCCTACATGCTTGCATTCAACCATATATATACATTAATGTAAAGAGGATACATATCATATATATATCATTTCATTCATCTAACATATCATGCATTACATACTCTACATTCATTTAATATCCATACTACATAGGCTCATAGGTTACACAAAATGTCTATGTCGTATAGTCACTCTTCTACTTAAAACCAATACTGTACCAATTGGACCTTCAATAAATTTTAGGATTAAAGTATGTCGTAGCTCTTCGTGTTAGCTTTCCGAAACTTCAAACGGATCACATTTTCGTGTCCGAAAGCCCCCGGAATCGCGAAAACACCGAAACGCGTTTGTCTTTCGGACAGTTGACACTCAAATAATTTTACAAAAAGTTCCAGAACGATTTTGGCTTATTAAAATATATATTTGGAAAGCTAACTTCGATACGGTTCTTCTAAAAAAATGGAAGATTAAACATATTTCTAGGCTAAAAGTTATGACATTTCTAAGTTACTTTGGTTAATAAAAACGTGGATGAATATCATGACGAATTTGAGTTATTTTGGACAAAAGAAACACATGTAGGCCAAGATACTTGGATACCAACATATGTATCCAAATGAAACTCATTCTAACCATCCTAACTAAGATCAATCCACTCTCTAACCATTCAAAAACTAAATTTAAATATTTATTTAAACTATTATCATACATACATACACATGGGGTGTCCTAATTTGGGATCTATCAAGTAGGACATAAGACACATATCTAAAATCCTCAAGAGAGCTCCAAATGGCCTCAAATTTGAATCTAAAGGGGACACATGCATGAGGATGGATCCTACGGATTCAAAACTAATTTATATGCAAAAGAAATCAATTTAGAGGATGGATTTTACCTATTGGGAGTGGAATCCCAATGAAATCCTTTAGGACACGGCTCCGATACGAAGATCCCTCAAAGTGGACACTCCTCCTTGCACTTCTCTTCCAATCCTTGGTAGCACCCTTCCCTTGGAGAATGGGAATGATTGAGGAAAGATTTGGTGAAGGAATGATTTGATTTGGAGATCAAATCAAAGGGAAGGCTGTCTAAAATTAGGGAACAAAAGGAAAATAAAAGAGTCAAGATTATAATGAATGAAATGAATCATTCTCCCCTAAAGCTGGCTGCTATAAAGAGTCCTTTAGGGCTAATGGAAAATGTCCTAATTGTCCCTCTCTAGTCTCACATGGTTAAGTCAAGACTAGGTTCAAGTTTGGGGTCAAAAGGATCTAGTTTTGAGTCTCTAACTTAACCATTCTAACATGATAAAAATTAGTCTAACTAACTAACTTAATTGTTGGGTTTTGTGGGCCATGCTTAACTTAATATTGGGTCCCATCTAGAGTTTAAGCTACCCGGGTCACAATACAAGTCGGAACGAGACGAAACTCAAACCCGACTAAACAAATCCAATAAAAATAATATTAAAAATATAAAATTTTCCCAAAATTTAAAATATGAAAAATGACCAAAATCATAATACATCAATTTAAATATTATTAAAATAATCTAAAATTTACCAATTAATTAAAATCCTAAATAATTCAAAAGTCACAAAATGACCAAAATACCCTTGGTCTAAAAATTTATAAATAGTCATTCTAATCACATGGTTAGGTCCCTATGGTTATGGTTAGTCTCTAGGTTCAACAGTTCTAGGGTTCACTAGTTCACACATCAAAATTTACCAATTTTAAATAGTATTAAATTAAATAAAAATTCCCATAAATCATAAATCCTATTATTAAATAATAAACTTTTACAAAACTTCAAAATTACCCTCATTTTAGAAAAGTGGGTGTTACATAAACAAACACTCCTAACCTAACTAGGATTTATAGTAGGATATCTTTAGACCGACTATGATCTAGGGATGGACTAGGTTGAGTGTGCAAGTATAAGCCCCTGTTTTTCAAATTTAATTTAATTAGTGTTAATTAGTTGCTAATGACCTATTTAGCTTTAAAATAATTTATTATAATTTTTAGGAATTTTTCTAGAATTTTTTTTAAAATGATTTTTAAATAGTTTTAAATCAAATATATCAATTTGCAATTAATTAAATATTTTAATATCATTTTGTAATACTTAGATTTGTTTTAATGCTAGTTTGTAATTAAATGATTTGTTTTAATGGTAGTTTGTAATTAATTAAATTATTTTAGTTCGGGTTGCAAATTATTATTTGCATTTAGTTAGGGTTGGGACCAAATTGTAAAATCCTAGATTCTAGGGACCTTACTGCTAAAACTCCTTTTCACCCCACTCCCCGGCGACCCGGTCAGCTGCCGACGACCGGCCAGCTGCCCCGCGTTTCCCGGTCGACTCCTAACCCTAGCCGACCTAAATACCCCTTATAAATATCCTTCCCGTCCTAAACCCTAACCCTAGCTCACCGTCGACGACCCCCGACCCTTCCTTTCTTCCCCGACGAGACCCTAACCCTAACCCTAACTCCGGCGGACCACAGCGCACCTCCCCGTCGACGATCACCCCCATCACCACCACCACCAGCGCCACCTCCGCTATCCAGCGTCTTCGACAACCCCCCCGACGCCGGACACGTGAGTAGCACTTCCAAAACTGTGTCGTGCGTGTCTCGTGCACACATATATGACTCGCCGTGTCCTGACGAACGTGATGGTGAGTCTGGACACGTAAAATTAGACCCGTGCGTGTCGTGCTTAGCACGGACACGAGACTCATGTGTCCTTAACTGTCAGGACACAGAGTTTGTTTTATCGGATTAAAACCCGTTAACTTAAACCTAAATAAATCTAAACTAAACCCTACCCCTAATACACAGAGCGGGCTGACCCCCTGGCCAGCCCGACTGAGCCCGAGAACTCGACCCCCCTGGGCCGAGTTCGAACCCCCTCTCTCTCTGTTTTTGTTTTTCTTTTGTTTTCTTTTTGTGTTATTTATTTTAGATTTATATATGTATAAATGTATTTATATTTTATATATATATATGTATATATGTATTTAAGTATATAGTATTATATGTATAAATATGTAATATATATATATATATATATATATATATATATATATATAATATATATATAATATATATATATATATTTATATATATATATAAAATATATATATATATATATATATATATATATATATATATATATATATATATATATATATATATATATTATATTTAGTATTTCTATATATATATATATATATATATATATATATATATATATATATATATATATATATATATATATATATATATATATATATATATATATATGCATATTTATTATATGTATATATATATCCATATAAATATCTATATATTTATATATATATATATATAAATATTGTAGTTATATATTTATATATGTATTTCAAACTCTACCTTGTATAAATTATTATTATGTAAAATTTTACAAGATTATTTTATTATATATTTTATGACTTGTATATTTTTACCACTTTAAAAATATATTATTATTATTTAATTCCTGTATTTTATTCTATTATGGCCAATTGATGTCCAAACCTAGCATGGATTTTTGGGCCCAATTGTGTCTAATACATTCAGAGTCTGTACAAGTCATATTGGATTTGATTCATGGCTCTGGGTCCTGTATCTGGACTTCGGTTCAATTCGAATACATGGACAAAAATAGTAAATAATTAATTAATTAATTTTCAGAAACTATTGCTTGCTGTTTTTGAATTTTTATATATATTTTAAGTGCTGTAAAAATCAAGAAAGAATTATATTTGAATGCTTTGTTAATTTAGACAATTTATTATAATTTTTTCAGAATTTATTAAGTGTTGTTGGTATTTTATAAAAATAGGAAAACAGAACTCATTTTCAGTATATTTATGTTTGCTGATTTTTAATAAATATTCATGAGGGTTTATAAATTCCAGAAAAATTAGTATAAATTTCTATAATTAACAAGGATAATTTTGGTACTCTATTTTATATAAAATGGAGCTTTTTGTCTATCTCAAAAATTGTTAGATCATAGTGTATAGTTTGATTTAATTATGACATAATTACGACTTGTAACTTTTGGTGTTATTTTGAGTTATAGCCGTATTGAACCTCACCCCGCACTAGTGTAAAGACCCTAGAAAGTTAGTTTGAGTATTGTGTCACCCCACATTGGTCTCCTATGCTAAAGTCACCATTTGGCTAGATGTCCAATCAAAAAGTCGTATTGTACCACTAGTGTCGTAGTGTTTAAATTAGTATAAAAACTAAGTTTATATATTTATTTCTACAGTGACGAGTCACCAGGCATCTATAGCATTTTTATTGCTGTTTTGCTTTGCTAGAGGCAAGTACTTCTACAAACTTTACATTCTGTTACAACAATGAACTGCGAATCCAACCATGTTAAATGCTGATCCTTGGGGTAGCAAGTTAAATCTTCACATGTTGTACTTTCAGTCACTACCATGCTTAGACCAGTCTTTATGTATCTCTCACATGATTAGAATATGGGTTATGGGGAAACTGTTAGTAGTGTACGTGATCATGCCCCCCTTCTCCGTACGTATGTACCGAGCAAAGTTTCATTTTATATGAATACTGCACCGTAGGCTTTATCTCAAAGCGGATTTATACATATGTACATCTATCGCCTTATCACTTGTATGGAAGTACATTTCATTATGTGTCCCTACACATTGTACACCTATTGATGATCACGTACATGCTACAGTTTTAAACATTACATATACATCTGTCTATTTAACATATGTGTCCTTGCCATGATAGATTATAAGATGCCATGTTTCCAGTTTATTTCTCTTATGTTTATTTCATGTTTCGTATATTAGTTTGCTAGAAACAGTACTTGCTTCCGTCCTGACAGGATAATGTTGTAGGTATTCTTACTGAGGAGGAGTTGCTCTGCGACTCATATTATGGAGTTACTGTCGAGGACCAGGCTTTGCCTTACGAGGATGTACCTACGGGAAAACTCGTCTAGTTTGCGTAGTTGCTCGGGATATTTAGTGTAGTCATGTATTAGACTACGTATTTTGTAACTGGACATGTATCCAGTTTTATATTTCGGACTTGTACTTGGACTTATTATATGAGACGACTTTTGTATTTGGAGCATTTATGACTCTTATTTACTTATAGAACTGTTAGCACATTTAGTCTTATCTTGTTATTTCTAGAACAGCGTACTGCGCTTTATCTCAAGCATAGGCTGGACATGACTCGGCCCGGCCCAACAATTTGGGATAGCGGGTCGTGACATATTTTTAGTGGTAGGCTACGCAGGTCCTGACTAAATTGTTTGGTTACATTATTGTACCAAGCTTACCTGCAATTAGGAACTTAAGGTAATTAGACAACATTAGGAATGAGCGCTTAGAACACCTAGAGGAATACTAGGGTTACAACATAGAAAATACATCACATGCTTGCTATTATAATTAGATTTTCTTGTCTATGATTGTTTACTTTATAGAGTCCTTATAATTCCTTTTTATTGTAATTAGATGGTGCTTACTCGTTCATCCCAGTATGTCACACCTGATAATGGCACACTCCCTATCCAGTCAGCTGACCAGTTGACCGATACACCTCCACCTCCACCTCCACCTACCATATTCCCCCACTCCACAAATCCACAAACCCAGATGCCTCCACCACCTTCCACATCACAGTCCCAGCAGGACCCGATACTTCCACTACCACCTATCACTATACCTACCCAGGCTTCCGTCACACTCGACGGGAACCAACTGCTCACTCTGATCCAGGGGTTCCTAACGACCCATCAGGAGCAGACCACCCTACTCCGTTAGAGCATGGAGCGTTCTGAGGAACGTACCGTGGTCCCACCACCTGTAGAGCCACGGCAGAGAGCGAGGACGATCAAGGACTTCATGGGTCTGAACCCCAAGGAGTTCTCAGGGACTGAGGGCATAGTAGTAGCAGATGACTGGCTAGACTCGGTAGAGAGGAAGCTCCTTGGAGTTAGGATGCCGAATGACCTCCAGGTCGAGGCAGCGGGATTTCTGCTGATAGACTTGGCAGGAGTTTGGTTCCGGAATGAGCTGCTATTCGCGAGAGGGAGGGCCACTTGGGATCAGTTCAAGAAAAAATTCTTCTCGACCACCGCTAGGGTAGCCATCGGGCTACGATTCCAGAACATCCAGCAGGGAGAACCGTTCTGTCGACGAGTATGCGGCAGAGTTTAGTCGCCTGAGCCGTTTCGCTCCTAGTCTAGTTGCTGACCCAGAGGAGATGACACGTAGGTTTTGCCATGGTCTAGTTCCAGACATTGGCATTCTTATAGTGGCGAACGGTACGACTGACTACTACCAGAGCCTAGAGTTGGTCCGGAGCATTGAGGAGCGTCTTCAGTCTTGCAAGAGGCCGACTTCTGTACACCCCGAGGGACCGTCCAAGCGTCAGGCTTTCCAGCATAGAGCACCGACGCCGCATCAGCAGACATATCGTCCCCCTACACCACGTCATCCGACCCCGCCAGTTAGAGCCCCAGGACCCTGGCAGCAGCCGAAGGGAGCTATGTGTTCTTTCTGTGGAAGACTAGGGCATGATTACTCCATCTGCAGAAAGAGGTTGAAGCAGTGCTTAGCTTGCGGGTCTGCCACCCATCAGCTTCGAGACTGCCTTGCAGCCAAGATACCTAGAGGGCCGCTTCCGACTTAGCAGCAGAGGTTTGGGCAACATCTGTAGCAGCAGAAGGGACCACAGGGGAAGGCTTATAGTCTAGCTCTTGAGCCGGAGCCGGAGCAGGTTTCGAAGCCAGATTATTTGGCTGACGTCATCACAGGTCATATTTATTTGCATACTTTTTTAGCTCTATGCTTGTTTGATTCTGGTGCATCTCATAGCTTCCTGCCATTAGAGTTTATGCATAAACACCATTTAGTAGCTACACCTACCGAGGAGATGAGTAGAGTAATGACGGAAGACGGACCAGTGCCCATTAGAGCCATCTATAGATGCTCTATTACTATAGCCGGGAGAGAGTTCAGGAGACGATTCTTTGTGATGCCACTCCCCGGTTAAGATATCATATTGGGGATGGACTGGCTTAGCTATGCCCATGCAGCTATAGACTGTCATGAGGGTAGTATTTTGTTTAGTCCCCTAGGCACAGCACCTTTCAGTGTCAGGAGGACAGGGCCGGAGATCAGCCTAGAGCCGAACTGTTGTGCGACAGTTGGGGAGTTAGCACCGCCACCCCCTATCATTAGGGAGTTTATGGATGTATTCCCAGAGGATCTTCCAGGACTTTCGCCTGTCAGAGATGTGGAGTTCACTATAGATTTAGTACCGGGTTCATCACCAGTATCCCGGGCTTGCTATAGAGTGAACCCCAATGAGACCGTAGAGATGAAAGAGCAGATTGATGACCTGTTGAAAAAGGGTTTTATTCGATCTAGTGCTTGTCCATGGGGAGCACCAGTGCTCTTTGTGCCTAAGAAGGATGGTACAGTTCGGTTGTGTATTGACTACCGGGCGTTGAATGCCATCACCATTAAGAACAAATATCCTCTGCCCAGGATAGATAATTTGTTCGACCAGTTGAGTGGGGCGAGAGTGTTTTCCAGGATAGATTTGAGATTCGGGTACCACCAGGTTAAGGTCAGGGCAACAGACATCCAGAAGATGGCGTTCAACACGAAGTATGGGCAGTACGAGTTTCTGGTGATGCCATTTGGTCTCACAAATGCGCCAGCTGTCTTTACGAATTTGATGAATAAGACATTTCACCAGTAATTGGATAAGTTCATCGTAGTATTCATCGACGACATCCTGATATACTCGAAGACGCCGGAGAAGCATGCAGAGCACTTGCGGACAGTTTTGGGGATTCTGAGGCAAGAGAGGTTGTTTGCCAAATTATCGAAGTACAAGTTCTTTTTAGACCGAGTGGAGTTTCTCGGCCATGTAGTTACTGGAGAGAGAATTTCGGTGGATCCCAGGAAGATTGTTGCAGTTGAGACATGGAAGGCTCCGACGTCAGTTTCAGAGATCAGGAGCTTTTTGGGTTTAGTAGGCTATTATAGGAAGTTCGTCCAGGACTTTGCTAGGATAGCTGAACCCATGATGAAGCTAACACAGAAGGACGCAGAGTACATCTGGTCAGAGGACTGCCAGGCAGCGTTTGATGAGCTGAAGAGGAGGCTGACGACCGCTCCAGTTCTGACATTACCTTCAGGATCTGGAGGTTTCACTATATACAGCGATGCTTCGGGAAAGGGGCTAGGATGTGTCCTACAGCAGCATGGGAAAGTGATTACTTATGCATCTAGGCAATTACGGACTCATGAGCGAAACTATCCTACCTATGACCTAGAGTTAGCTGCGGTGATCTTTGCACTCAAGTTATGGAAACATTACTTATACGGAGAGCGTATGGAAATCTTTACTGACCACAAGAGCTTGAAGTATGTGTTCACGCAGAAAGAGCTGAACATGAGGCAAAGACGATGGTTGGAGTTGATGAATGACTTCGACATCGATTTACAGTATCACCCCGGGAAGGCAAATGTGGTGGCGGATGCGCTGAGCAGGCATCCGATGGCATGGTATCTGATGATAGATCGACATTTGCGGAAAGATCTGGAGAAGCTCGGTATCGAGATAGTTCGGCTAGGATCAGTGATACAGATGGTGGCGTTTGACATTCAGTCAGGTTTGATGGAGCAGATCAGGGAGGCACAGTCTACATATGAGAGCCTTCGCAGACTTCGAGCCCAGGCTTTAGCTGGATTGCTGGATGACTTCACCGTAGCGGAGGATGGATCCTTGAGGCATGGCAGCCGATTGTGCGTGTCGAAGGGAGAGCTGGTAGAGGCAGTCTTGTAGGAGACGCACCGATCGAGATATTCTATTCACCCTGGTGCTAACAAGATGTACCGTGACTTACGGGAACATCTTTGGTGCACGGGATGAAGAGAGATGTATCACGTTTCATTTCGAGATGTCTAGTTTGCCAGTAGGTCAAGGCGGAGCGCCAGAGGCCAGCTGGTCTGTTACAGCCGTTATCCATTCCCGAGTGGAAGTGGGAACACATTACGATGGACTTCATCTCAGGGCTTCCTCGTTCCCAATGAGGGAAGGATGCCATTTGGGTCATCGTGGACAGGCTGACGAAGTGTGCGCACTTCATACCCTTCAAGGTGGGGCTTTCCACCGAGAAGTTGGTGGAGCTATACATGCAGCAGATAGTTCGCTTGTACGGAGTACCAGTGAGCATCGTGTCGAACAGAGACATCAGATTCACGTCCCATTACTGGAGGAGCTTGCAGGAGGAGTTGGACAGTCGGCTCAAGTTCAGTACAGCGTACCATCCGCAGACAGATGGGCAGTCCGAGAGGACGATATAGACGCTAGAGGACATGCTGAGGACTTGTGTGCTGGACTTTGGCGGATCATGGGAGAGCCATCTGTACTTGGTAGAGTTTTCATACAACAATAGCTACCAAGCCAGCATCGGTATGTCTCTTTCGAGGTACTATATAGATGACGATGCCGTACACCGCTCTTTTGGGACAATATTGGGGACAGAGTTATGCTTAGGCCAGAGATGATCTCGGATGCAGCAGAGAAGGTCGGGATGATCAGAGACAGGCTCAGAGTAGCTCAGGACAGGCAGAAACACTGGGCCGATGCTAGTCGCAGACTGATAGAGTTCGCTGACGGTGATATGGTGCTAGTGAAGATATCACCTACTAGAGGGACGATCCGGTTCGGACGAGGAGGCAAGTTGAGCCCCAGATACATCGGGCCGTTCGAGATACTTGGCAGGATCGGAGAGGTAGCTTACAGGGTTGTACTTCCACCCAACCTAGCAGGAGTTCACGATGTCTTTCACGTATCCCAGCTAAGGAGATATGTTCCGGACCCCAGCCATGTGCTAGATCATTCAGAGTTGGAGATCGGACCGAGCCTGACAATTTATGGGCATCCAGTAGAGATATTAGACAGGAGGGAGAAGAGGCTGAAGAACAAGGTTATACCCTTAGTACGAGTAGCTTGGAGCCGTCACTCTCCGGGTGAATCTACTTGGGAGAGGGAGTCGGACATGAGGGAGAGATACCCTTACTTGTTCAATCCAACCGCTGCGAGGGAACTACCCGTTCCCGCGTGATACCTTAGAGGTTAGTTTCGATCATAGCCTTAGTCATTTGTTGTATTGTTTGCTATGTTAGAAAATTGTAAGGTCTTCAATCCTTGTGAATTTCGAGGACAAAATTTTTCAAGGAGGGAAGACTTGTCAGCCCCTGTTTTTCAAATTTAATTTAATTAGTGTTAATTAGTTGCTAATGACCTATTTAACTTTAAAATAATTTATTATGATTTTCAGGAATTTTTCTAGAATTTTTTAAAATGATTTTTAAATAGTTTTAAATCAAATATATCAATTTGCAATTAATTAAAATGTTTTAATATCATTTTGTAATACTTAGATTTGTTTTAATGCTAGTTTGTAATTAAATAAATTGTTTTAATGGTAGTTTGTAATTAATTAAATTATTTTAGTTCGGGTTGTAAATTATTATTTGTATTTAGTTAGGGTTGGGACCAAATTGTAAAATCCTAGATTCTAGGGACCTTACTGCTAAAACTCCTTTCACCCACTCTCCCGACGACCGGCCAGCTGCCCCCGCGTTTCCCGGCCGACTCCTAACCCTAGCCGACCTAAAAACCCCTATAAATATCCCCCCCCGTCCTAAACCCTAACCCTAGCTCACCGTCGACGACCCCGACCCCCCTTTCTTCCCCGACGAGACCTAACCCTAACCCTAACTCCGGCGGACCACAGCGCCACCTCCCCGTCGACGATCACACCCATCCACCACCACCATTCGACGCGCCACGTCGTGACGAACGCATCGCCACCTGAGCGCCACCGCCACGACGCCTCCTCCGCCGTCAAGCGTCTTCGACAACCCCCCCGATGCCGGACACGTGAGTAGCACTTCAAAACTGTGTCGTGCGTGTCTCGTGCACACTTATATGACTCGACGTGTCCTGACGAACGTGATGATGAGTCTGGACACGTGAAATTAGACCAGTGCGTGTCGTGCTTAGCACGGACACGAGACTCATGTGTCCTTAACTGTCAGGACACAGAGTTTGTTTTATCGGGTTTAAAACCCGTTAACTTAAACCTAAATAAATCTAAACTAAACCCTACCCCTAACACACAGAGCGGGCTGACCCCCTGGCCAACCCGACTGAGCCCGAGAACTCGACCCCCTGGGTCGAGTTCGAACCCCCTGGTCGAGTTCGAACCCCCTGGGTCGAGTTCGAACCCCCTCTCTCTCTGTTTTTGTTTTTCTTTTGTTTTCTTTTTGTGTTATTTATTTTATATATATATATATATGTATAAATGTATTTATATATATATATATATATATATATATATATGTATTTAAGTATATATTATATATATATATATACTGTTATATATGTATATATATATACAATATATATATATATATATATATATATATATATATATATATATATATATATATATATATATATATATATATATATATATATATATAGTATTTTATTATATTGTATATGTGTATATACATATATATGTATTTATGTATATATATATATGTATATATATGTATATATGTTCGTGTGTATATATATATATTATTATATATATACTGTTTATATATATATATGTATACATTATTTGTATATATATATATATATATATATATATATATATATATATATATATATATATATATATATATATATATATATATATATATATATATTTTTTTTTTTTTTTTTTTGTATATATATATATATATATATATATATATATATATATATATATATATATATATATATATATATATATATATATATATTTTTATATATATATATATATATATATATATATATATATATATATATATATATATATATATATATATTAATATTTAGTATTGCTATTATATATATGTATATGTATATTTATTATATGTATATATATATATTCATATAAATATCTATATATTTATATCTATATATATAAATATTATAGTTATATATTTATATATGTATTTCAAACTCTACCTTGTATAAATTATTATTATGTAAAATTTTACAAGATTATTTTATTATATATTTTGTGACTTGTATATTTTTACCACTTTAAAAATGTATTATTATTATTTTAATTCCTGTATTTTATTCTGTTATGACCAATTGATGTCCAAACCTATCATGGGTTTTTAGGCCCAATTGTGTCTAATACATTCAGAGTCTGTACAAGTCATATTGGACTTGATTCATGGCTCTGGGTCCTGTATCTGGACTTCGGTTCAATTCGAATACATAGACAAAAATAGTAAATAATTAATTAATTAATTTCCAGAAACTATTGCTTGCTGTTTTTGAATATTTATATATATTTTAAGTGCTGTAAAAATCTGGAAAAAATTATATTTGAATACTTTGTTAATTTAGACAATTTATTATAATTTTTCCAGAATTTATTAAGTGTTGTTGGTATTTTATAAAAATAGGAAAACAGAACTCATTTTCAGTATATTTATGTTTGCTGATTTTTAATAAATATTTATGAGAGTTTATAAATTCCAGAAAAATTAGTATAAATTTCTATAATTAACAAGGATAATTTTGGTACTTTATTTTATGTAAAATGGAGCTTTTTGTCTATCTCAAAAATTGTTAGATCATAGTGTACAGTTTGATTTAATTATGGCATAATTACGACTTACAACTTTTTGTGTTATTTTGAGTTATAGCCGTATTGAACCTCACCCCGCACTAGTGTAAAGACTCTAGAAAGTTAGTTTGAGTATTGTGTCACCCCACATTGGTCTCCTATGCTAAAGTCACCATTTAGCTAGGTGTCCAATCAAAAAGTCGTATTGCACCACTAGTGTCGTAGTGTTTAACTTAGTATAAAACTAAGTTTATGTATTTATTTCTACAGTGACGAGTCACCAGGCATCTATAACATTTTTATCACTGCTTTGCTTTGCTAGAGGCAAGTACTTCTACAAACTTTACATACTGTTACAACAATGAACTGCGAATCCAACCATGTTAAATGCTGATCCTTGGGGTAGCAAGTTAAATCTTCACATATTGTACTTTCAGTCACTACCATGCTTAGACCAGTCTTTATGTATCTCTCACATGATTAGAATATGGGTTATGGGAAAACTGTTAGTAGTGTACGTGATCATGCCCCCTTCTCCGTACGTATGTACCGAGCAAAGTTTTATTTTATATGAATACTGCGCCGTAGGCTTTATCTCAAAGCGGATTTGTACGTATGTACATCTATCGCCTTATCACTTGTACGGATGTACATTTCATTATGTGCCCCTGTACATTGTACACCTATTGACGATCACGTACATGCTACAGTTTTGAACATTACATATACATCTGTCTATTTGACATATGTGTCCTTGCCATGATAGATTATGAGATGCCATGTTTCTAGTTTATTTCTCTTATGTTCATTTTATGTTTCGTATATTAGTTTGCTAGAAACAGTACTTGCTCCCGTCCTGACAGGATAACGTTGTAGGTATTCTTACTGAGGAGGAGTTGCTCTGCGACTCATATTATGGAGTTACTGCCGAGGACCAGGCTTTGCCTTACGAGGATGTACCTGCGGAGAAACTCGTCTAGTTTGCGTAGTTGCTCGGGATATTTAGTGTAGTCATGTATTAGACTACGTATTTTGTAACTGGACATGTATCCAGTTTTACATTTCGAACTTGTACTTGGACTTATTATTATATGAGACGACTTTTGTGTTTGGAGCATTTATGACTCTTATTTACTTATAGAACTGTTAGCACATTTAGTCTTATCTTGTTATTTCTAGAACAGCTTACTGCGCTTTATCTCAAGCGTAGGCTAGACATGACTCGGCCCGGCCCAACAATTTGGGTAGCGGGTCGTGACAGCAAAGATTTTGTTAGAGGTAATATGAACATGACAAGATCCTACATTACTCTGTTGGAGGGAACATCGATAACTTTGCTAGAAAATTTTATTTGGATCTATTGCCTTTGGTATATCAAAAATATGGTAAAGTCATTAAATTAGAATATTTAACATGGACCTATTTAGGGGTGGGCATACGATTCTAGGACCCGCGGTTCCGACCCGGCCCGAACCGTAAAATGTTTAAACAAGCCGGTTCCTAAATTTTGAAATTTAAACGGGGCGGGCCGGGGAGGGTCGTGTGACATTAACGGGTCGGGGCGGGTCCTATTTTCAAAATAAACAGGACCCCGGCCTGACCCGTTTCTAGGAGTATATATTTTTTTATATCAATTTTTAGCATTTTTTGTTATTATAGTCTATACACAATAGAATATCTTATTGTTTACTAAACAAATTCTAGAAGTTTGGGAAGACATTAGACTTGTTTTGTTTTTATAGGCAATATAACATATGTAAATGTTTACTATTATAGAATTTTTTAAACTTTTTTTTGGACTCGTTTGGACCCGCGGGTCGACCCATTTCGGACCCGTTTCAAACGGGTCGGGTCGGGTCCGGGTCCAATATTTTTTGGACCCGTTCCGCCCCGCCCCGCCAAGTAACGGGTCCGGTCCGGGTCCAACAAATTTGGGCCCGGCCCGACCTGTGCCCACCCCTAGACCTATTGACCATGGCATACCTGAAACTAGGTACGATCAATAGATTAACAAGCTATTCAAAGACATCTATCAGAGGTAATTTGGACATGATAGATTTGAAAGCTTCAATGTAGAATTTTTTGTTTAGAGGTAATATGAACATGACAAAAAAAGATTTTGCCAGACTTGCTCAAAGGTATAAAGGGACACGGCAAGTGAGGTATGGAAGAAAATCCATTGGGGATTAGAAGAAAACGTTCAGAGGTATGACTAACTTGATGGTAAGTGAAGAATACTACTAACTCAACTAGAGATTATCAATAAAATGTTTACAAGAGCGTCTCACAAATAAATTAATCCCAACCCAACTTGGGATCATAAATATTAAACCTTTGGGCCAACTAGGATCCAAATATAGACTTTTTAGGAGTAGAAGAATTAATTTGGGATCTCAATGAGAATATCTTGCAAGATTTGAGGACTGTCCCTACTGGCAAAATTTTAATGATCTATCATCCATGGCATATCCAAGACTAGATATGAATCAAAGCTCGAAAATCAAAATATGCCACTACATATTTTATTTTCTTTTTACAAATGTGACACTACACTCTTTGCTTTTTGATCTCAACGAGAACGTTTTGAAGGATCTGAAGAAGATTCCACTGGGAATTTAGGTGGATCTATGTCACACTCGCTCCCAACTAATTGGGAACGAATCATAGTCACGTCCAGCCTACACTGTTTAAGGACAACGGTAGTCACCTGTCTAAACTTTATATGTCACTATTGTATTTTTTTTCTTCTAATACTTATATGTCTCCAATATATATGTATCTGATCATACTCATCACAACCAATCTATAATTGTGCCCAAGTATCAATCACTACATTACAATTTTCCACTATATAGTACATGTCTTTACAATATCTATTCGGAGACAAATTTGGTTAATGAATAAAGGCAACATCCTCAATTATCAAATACACAATACATCCAAAAATCACAACACATACAATCATATATGAAAAATATATAAAAGGGGTCCAATCATATCTCTCCTAAGATAGGCTCTAGTTCCTGCATAGCATCCATGCTAGCCTCTCCTACCATGTCCTTATGTGAGCTATAATAAGTAGGGTATAAGTCGTCCTCATAACCTGTCCATGTTATCCAGTTTGAAAAGGAGCAAAGTAACATACATCTCAACAATACTAAATAGCGTGATGCAATAAATATAAAATAAGTAAAAACTAGAAATGAACAAGTAAAGTAAAATATCTGACTACATGCACTAGCTATGTATAGTAAGTGTAATCAAAACATTAACAAGCATGTAGGGGCTGATCGGAAATAAGGCACATCATAAATAATGTGCTAGCAGTCATACATGGACATAAGGCATGTCTCACGACGGTGCTAACAGTCACGATTTGTTCATGCTAGGTAGACTACATGCTATATTGGTGTTCTCCCACTTGACACCACATAACAACTTAACAAGTACGACACAAGCGAGACGCGTGATAAATGTGCCCAAGTAAACATGAAATGCAATATCGTGAAGTAAGGTGAGGGAGTATGTACTTGCGTGGACCAATGAAAGTTGTACTAATACACCTAGAAGACAAATGTAAGTTTTTAGATTCTGTAAAATCTCTCTAAAAATTTCCAAGACTAAGTCTTAATTCATGTTTATGTTTTAATTTTATTTTAATGAAATTACTTTAGGTATTGCTAGAATGCCACTTATTTCTGCTCAAACTATTTCTTAATTTTTAACCAACTTTTACTTAATAACCACTTATAATAACCAATCTTTATCGAAATAAATTGCTAAATAATTTACTAATTAATTTCTGTTTATTACTAACAATTTTTATTAAAACTGCTCATAATATTGGCACTGGCCCAAGCCTATCGATTCAACCCCAAAAGTCGCCACTGGGCTCGGCACACGCCTATGAGCCTTCACCCCTTCTGGACTTGGTCTAGTCCCCTTAAATATCTACATGTCTGATACTTAGTTCAATACTGAGGTTTAGGCCTCGTTTGGTTCGCAGAATGGAAGGGAGAGAAAATCAATTCCTTGTCATTTCCTTTCCTTTGAGAAATTTTATTTTCCATTGATTTTTCTTTCCGATGTTTGGAAACGCCAAAGAATTTGAAAAGGAAAGTAATTACTTCAATATGGTAAAATGATTTCTTGCTTGTATAATGGAATCACTTTCCCCCATAATTTTCCTTCCATTGGGAATCACTTTTCTTTCCTCCTCAATTTCTTTGGCACCCAAACATAGAAAAGTAATCACTTTCTTTTCCCAACCCGGAGATTCCGTGAACCAAACGAGGCCTTGTAGAAAATGTACTCAATCTGGACACTGATAATCATGTCAACTTGAGATAGCAGTGATTCACTCTATCCACAGAGTTCAGGCTCTGGACTCCAAACCGAAACCCATATGATCAATTACCAGATTGAAATCCAGAATGTCTTCAAAGTTAATTCCATTCTGAAATGAAGAATTCAAAGTTCAAGAGATAATATCAATGTGAAAATTCGTGTCCAATCCTTCTCACAAACACGAGAAATAGTTGGCAGCGTATCATATTTGAAATGAACAAGAGGAATCGATATCAATACTCAAAATTCGACTAGAACTAGAAGTAAAATCGACTGATTGATCAATTCGGTCAAAACAGTCAATTTTACTTACTCTCAAATGAGTCTAATCGGTCACACTTGATCGAAGAAGTCGTCGATCTGATTTTCCTCAAACTGCCGTGTCCAACTCGTAGTTAGAGAAGACAGCCACGTCGAAGACCGACTTTGATCTTTGCACAACTGTACTGGCTAGAAAAGCGTGCTGCTGGAGGAGTATCGAGATGCGGTGGAGCTCGGCCTGCTGTGGTGGTTCTACCGATCGAATAAGAACCCTGCCTACTAGGAGACAGTCATCTTCCTAAGGAATCTACGATCAGGAATGCCACCGTTTGCGAGCACGAGAACTACAGAAGTCATTGAGGATGTGTCGATCGACCAAAATTGACAAAGTCACCGATCAGGTCTTTGATTAGTCGAAGAAATTCTAAGAAAACAGAGCTCAGGAAAATACTTACCAATCAACAAATCGCGAGAGACACGGTGGTTGATCGCCAGAGAAGATGAAGATGTCCAAATATCCATTGTAGCTTGGACTTCTCCTCATTTTTCATTGAAGCTCAGGCTCTGTCATCGATCTGCGCTGATCTCCAGTGGTCAACCGCACCTGGTTAGCCGAGATTAGTCGAGCTTGATCTCACCGGAGTTTAGATCTTCCTACGAGAGTCAGCAGAGCTCCACCATGTTGCTGGCAGAGGAAGAGGCGCCAATCATCAGGATCGGAGAAGATTCAACCGATTCTTGATCGGCTCGATCACTCTGAAGAAAGAGAAAACCCTTTCTGAGTTCTGTTAACAAAGGAAGAATTGGGATGGGCTTGATTTGGTTTTGTAGTTTCTAATTCATGGTTATGAAATTATAGACTATTTATAGCTTTCTAAGGGTCTGCTTGGCAATTATCGGGGTAGCGGTTATGAGGTGTTTTTAGAGTATCGGTTATAAGCGGTTATGAGGGGTCCGATTTTGGATGGTTTTTAAGTAGCGGCTTTTAAACCAGTCCAATCCATGCTTGGTAATTCACTAACGAGCGGTTCTGAAAGTTTTTTACACGAATAAATTAAATAGGGAAGGGTATCGGTAGTTATAATTATATCTATTTTTGTGAGGATATAAATGGAATAAAAAAATAAAGCCGCTCAAAACCCGCCGATTTGGGGTGTTTACAAAGCCACCCAAAAATATATTAGACCGGTTTTGGGGGGTTTTTGAGCCGATGAAAACCAGTGCCTCAAAAAAATTAACAAGCAGGGGTTTTCATAAACGGTCGGTTCAAAAACACCCCAAAATCGGTGAAAACACCATTACCAAGCAGACCCTAAAGGATCTCTCTAGAACAAGTAATTAGCACATGTTCCTAAATTTTTTTTAGTTAGAGGGTGGTTATTTGTTAGAAAATATTCTAGATTCATTAATTATGCACATGCTTAACTATAAATATCTAAAGCTTCCCACTTATATTTTCTACTTATTTACTAAGTACTCCACTCTCCTTTTCATTATTATGTTAATTAATTTGTTTTTAAGAAATTGCTTTAAGAACAAAGGGTTTTATTATTGAATTTTAGGAATTTGAGAAAGAGAGTTACAAATCTATCATTCTTCTAAAAATTTCGTCCTCAAAAATTTAGAACTGCAGATGCTCAAAAGGAATAAGAGGAGTACAGCAAGCTTCAAACACTTGGGTATTGTTTGGAAAGAGGGGAAAATGGGGGGAAGAAAAATGTTGAGAGGAAAATGAGAGGAAAATTAAAAGTAGTGGTGTTTGGGAAGGAGAAGAAAAAATGAGGGAGACAAATTTGAGAGGAAAATTTATATGGGCCCCACCCAATTTTTTTTTCTTCCCAAATTGGGAGGAAAGTGGAGAGAGTTGAGAGGATTGTGAAAGAAATTACCCAACTACCCTTCAATAAAGTAAGTATTAATTATGATTTGAAAAAATCAAGGACTAAATGGTAAATATATCTTTCTTCATAAATAAACAAAATATTATTTTTAAAATTTTCCTTCTCCTACTTTCTGGTTATCCAAACAAGTGAAGAAAAAAAATTAATTTTACCTTTATTTTACTCTCCTCCATTTTCCTTCCCCTCAAATTTTTCTTCCCTTCTTCAAAAAAGTTTCCAAACACACTGTTAGGGGTACTTATTTCTCATCTTATCTTCTTTTTTTCAGGTAGACTCTCCTGGAGAGTGATGTCTCCATACATCTTTGACTAAAGGGTACTTCTCTCTCATCTTATCTTCTCTTTTCCAGGTAGACTCTTCTGGAGAGTGATGCCTCCATGCAACTCTGACTAAAAGAATGGTCAGGTTATGTAGCCACTTCTCTCTGCGATCCAGGATCTCTAATGGCTGCTTTGAGTAGGTTAGGTTGGGTCCCACTTCAAGCTCAGAATGATCTAGCACGTGGCTAGGATCGGCTAAGTATCTTCAGAGATGAGATACATAAAACACATTGAGTACTCCCTCTAGGTTGGGTGGTAATACAAGCTCGTATGTAACTACACCAACCTTGCCTAGTATCTCGAAGGGACCTTGGAATGAGTTTACCACTCCTCCAAAATCTAATAGTGCTACTGTCATGACCCACACCCGCTTTTCGGGATGCGAGTGCGTAGCTAAGTCCAGCCCACGCCGTAGCATCGACGGTAGTGCGCTGTCTAGCCGCAATAAACAAAATGCTCATAAATACTATCTTTACTGCTCATTCACAACAACAAAATCAAAATTACAATATTCACAAGTTTTACATTTGAAAAAAAATACAACATCTCATAATATTGAATCAACACTTCTATCTAATGAGTCTTCTAGGGTTTTGGCCTTCGAGTCTCTATCCCCCCCGTATGGTCCATAGCGCAAAAATAGGAAGCACGTCATCCTCACCTATATCAACGATCCAGTCAGAAAAGGAGCAAGTACAACCATATTACATTTAATGTTGTTAGCACAAAATAAGCTAGAAACAATGAAAAATAGTAACGATAAAAAACATATAAGGAACTAGCAAGATATAAACTACAAATAGAAAGTAATAATCACAAACGGGTAACTAATAGAAAAGGAACATGAAGATAAAGAAATGAACTAAGATCATGAACAATGGAAACGTATGACTGTGTGTGTGAAATATCTTTTAATACGTGAACGGCTGGGCTAATATGGCACATCGTAGATGGCTATCATTCAGTAATTGGTACGGCTAACTCATACGTGAGGTGTATGACTTAGCTATCATTCAGTAATGGTATTTGGGTTTGTTCACGTACTTACTGAGTATTTTCCCTCCCGACTCACTGACAATCAATAACGGTCAATGATACAATAAGAAGGATACAATATCTACCGTGTCACAATCGTGTCTCAACGGAATATCAAATAATGCCTCAATGGAATATCAAACAATGTCTCTACGGGATATCAAACAAGGAAGCAATAAAGAAAGTGTTATAATGAACTAAAACATAATGCAATACTGTACTTGCCTGAACCATTGAACAAACTGTAGTCGCAAGTCGAGGATGAGTAAAACATCGATCTAGAAGCTATCATCCCATATCGACATTGTACCACGAACTATGGACAAAAACGACAAGTCAATACTAAGATTATAATTCTAAAATCAAGGAATAAGTGGCTAATGGGTTTCCTTATCTAATACTAATTAATTATGGAATAAGTCACTTAAAAATCTAATATAACCTAATAATAATCTGAATATAATATAAACAAGAAAGTTTGGCCATAGAAAGTCATTTTCCAATTTTGAAAATTATGGCACACAAATCGAGATGTGCCATTGACTATCTAGTCAAATGTCATGAACTCGAGATTTGGAAAGTGCAACTTGGTAGATTTCAATGCCACGAGTACACCAGAGTTGACTGTGCCACAAAATCACGCATTGGTCAAAAGATATCGCCATTATGGCTAACTATAACCACCACTTTTCTAAAATTAGGGTAATTTTAAACTTTTGTAAAATTGACCATTGAATAATATGATTTAAATCATGTTAGTGATTTTTGATAAATTTTTAATTAATTTAATACTATTTAAATTGGTGAATTGTGATTTTGGTGTTCTACTAGTGTAACCCTAGAACTACTTAGCCTAGAGACTAACCATGACCATAAGGACCTATCCTATGTGATTAGATAAGCTAATTACCACTTTTTAGGTGAAGGTTATTTTGGTCATTTTGTGACTATTGAATTAATTAGGATTTTGATTAATTAGTAATGTGCTAAGTGTTATGTTAGACCTTAACCTAGAATTGTCCTAACCTAGATTTTAGTCATGAGCCTAGATATTATATTAGAAGCTTCCATCACATGACAAGGTTAGAAATATCTAGATATTAAGTTAAGAGTAGGATATTTGTTAAGGTTAGATATTTAGAATGGGCCTTTACCCAAAAGGCCTTGAATTATATAGGTAGAGACCTCTAAATCACTTAGAACTAAACCCTAACCCTAGAGACAAACCCTTTGGCTGTCGTGAGAATCCTCTCCCCTATATAAACACATGTTAGCCTCCCTTTGCCTCTTTTCATTACACCTACAAACCCTAATTAGTGTTCATCCCCAAATTCACCCCCTTTCACCAAATCAACTCCAAATTGAGTCCAATCAATTGCAACACACTCCTCTACTGTAGAAGAGGCCATTGGTGGATAGCTAGCAAGGATTTGGAGCAAGTTGACCCTTGGAAGTGGAGGGATTTGGCCCTCAAGTGCATTTACATTAAAATTCCAACTCTTAATAGGTAATGGCCTCTAAACCCATTAATATTCTAATTTATCTTCATATATGCATTCATTTAGGGTCCTCCCACCTGTAGACCAAGTTTGGTAGGATTTCGTATCCATTTGATATGTGTATCAGAGGCATGTTGGAGTGCTATGTAATGTGTTTAGTGAAATGCCACAAAGAAATGAATATAAATATTTTTCAAAACTAATTACATATTTTTGTAGTTAATTACTTGTAGATCCCATTTCATAAACACTTAGCACAATTTGGTGTCCTTTTCGTGTCCAAAATGGACATGGGGACTCAACACGAGGGTTGTGGTGCCCTCCCCTGCTGCCCAACCCCTAGAATGGACACGACATGCCACGTGGATACATGCCACTTGGCCAGTAGGTCAGGGCAGTGACTAAGAGTCCACTCCCCAAGTTACACATGATTTTGTGTCGTATCCTGAGAGGAATCGTGTCTGCACTGGTTTTTGCCTACACTGCACACACACGGATTATTGCTCTGACAAGCACTTGTATCACGAACACAAGAGCACTTGGACCTGATACAGACACTTGTACACCTAGCCCTAGACCTAGGCTACCTGTGTACACGAGCACTAGGTGATTAGTTGGACACGTGGAGAGATATACTGCTCGACACATCAGCACGAGCCCCAGTTCACACAGTTTTGACTCTATATTGACACTTGGTTTGGACACTTTTTTAGACACAATCTTGACATTGTGTGGACACGAATGACCCCCCCGACACTCTTTCATATTCACACACATCCCCTCTTCCTTTTTTCCAGTTTCACTTGAGTTTTGGGTTTTCGAATTTCACAGTAGATGTTCACATGGATGCCTGTGTTCGACTGTGAGAGACTGGGGTTTTTCAGGTGATGCAATATTGATTTCTGACTGGGTTTGTACAATTTTGACCTGGGTTATAAGTGTTGTTGTTTATGAGCCCGGGGGTTTGAGATTTTTCTAAGTTGTTGCGTATATACATTTTGTGTTTATATATGATACTATGTATTATGTATAGTATACAGTGATACACATGCTCTGTGAAGTGGGTTCTAGGTTTTTATTGATGTGTGAGTGTATATATATATATATATATATATATATATATATATATATTTTATATATATATATATATGGTTATATGGTTATATTATATAATTATGTGTGCCTTAGTGTCTTTGAGTTTAAGTGTTCAGAAATTGACGAGTTGAGTTGGTAACTTGAATAGAGTGAGGGGTGGGTGTGGCTTGGCTTGATCCTGCCTTGGTATTGCCATTAGTAGTTGGCAGCAAGCAAAGGTAGCGGTAGCATTATAGCAGAAGGCAATAGAGTAGCATGGCTTTGGCTAGTAGCAGTAGGTTAGCACCAGCAGTAGCAGTAGGTAACATATGCAGTGGCGGTAGAGGTGCTGGGTCACTTGGCCATGTTACCTGTAGGTAACAGATAGTTTGGGCCAGTGGGTATGTTAGCTAGCAGATTTGGTAGTTAGTGTATTAGGATTTTGTGTTTGTTTTTAGATGTTAGTATCTAGTGAGTGTTCAGATGTTAGTTTTGATAGGAGTTTGGATGTCCTAGTATCCTAAGGTGGAGTATAAGTATCAGATATTGTGTCTTGGCCATATGATATCTTAGAGTGTTAGTCAGTTGAGTGAAGGGCTTGGTTAGAAGTTAATTTCTGGGTATTAGAGTCATGTGATAGACAGTATAGGGATAATAGCCTAGGAAGAGATTTAGCCTATAGTCTAGGTAGTGTATTACCTAGAAGAGTTTGGTTTACCCCATATACACTTGTATAGGGTATATATTAATATGCTAAGAGAGTATAGATAGAAAATGGCTTGATATAGGATGATTTTACTTGGTTGACTAAAGTTGACTAAAAGTCAACATTGAGTCAATATGCGACCAATTGACCTTAGAAGTTGACCATGGTTTACTTGGTTGACTATAGAGTTGACTAGAGCTTGACCTAACCCTAGATAGTCTAAGTTTGACCTAATTTGACTTGAGGGTTGACCAGAGTTGAACAAGAGTTGATTTTAACCTAGATTGGCCCAGAATCATGTAGATTGCTTTGTAAACTTCATTTACCTTATATTGAACACATCTTAACCTATATTGCTCTAAATAGGACATTGTGACTCTGGTTCAGACATCTGATATTCATTAGTCTTTCAGGGTATCAGGCGAGTATATTCTCTGATAGTTCTTTCATTTACTTGTCGATTGCTGTATTTTAGTTTAGTTAGTTCTATTTGATTTTCTGTTACAAACACGGATTAATATTATTGGATCCATTGCATGCGACACTCACCTTTTACATGTCTGGCCTCTATTACTGGAACTATCACTGGAATCACCTACTGGCATTATCATGTTCTGGCTGGACTTGTACTTATTTTTGTGTCGGGTTACGGATTCACTTGCACTTGTTGGGCGGGGAAATATTTGAGTAGACATGTGAACATTCCCATACTGGAACCACCTCCCTTGGACTTATACTGGAAACGATAGCTATCCCTCACCTGATTAGTGTGTGATGTACCGTATTACCAATAGCCGTTTACATGTCGATCTCGGTATTTAAAAACACACTATTAGGGTATTGTCGGGACTCACCCTGGATTATTGATCATGTACTGGATTCATCTTGTACTGGACTCATACTGGGACCACACTTGACTTATATTGTACTGTCTGGACTTATATCATGTTACTTCTCTTTTACTTTAACTGTTGCTCTATATCATCACCTGTATAAAACCTCCATGTTTCATCAATATAATTGTCGATAACTGCTTTATAGTCTTTGTCATTTACTTGGGATTTCTAGATGAGTTGTGCTCGTTCCAATCCTGACTGGATATGTTGACAAATTATTACAGATGTTTGCCCCGAGCATACTTGCCCTACTTGCCTTGGAGCAGGAGATGGCTTAGCTACCTTGGGCCCCAACTCCCAGGAGTGATCGAAAGACTTGCTTAGTAGACTTGTCTAGATTTCATGTTTAGAACTTGAATTGTAATAAGTTGATATATTGACTTTGTTTTGAGATATTATTATTATTTAGCAGTTTTATTTGTTATTGTTGTTTAGCCTTCTTAGTTATAAACTTCTGTGTTATCTTATCGTGCTTAGACTGTGATTGAGCTTCTTATATCTATACTTGACCTCCGTTCGGAGTTGAGATTATGACAAGTACATTATACATTGCGTGAGTTGTTGTTTAGATAGTGACCTAGTACAGCGTTCTACCGTCGATTCTGCGGCGTAGGCTGGGCGCTGTTACGCACTTTTACCCTTATACTGGGTACGGGTCGTGATACGTGGTAGTATGATGACTTAATTGTACTACTGCGAGCCTGCGATAGGAATTAAGGAATAAACTTTAGCGGAGAGGTACTCAATCACAGTTAGGAAAAAATTGGATCTAATCCCTGCCATCGATACATCCTTGCTGATAATTGCCTTCTTTGAAATAAACTGTCATCCTTTGATTATATCGATTCTTGCTTAGTATTGATTTCCTTATTTGATCTGTCTTCAAGATGGTGGAGAAATGATCGCATCGCTCTGGTCCAGTAGACACTGGTGAGAGGTCTGCCACCTCTCGTCCGATCCAAACAAATGCTGGAGCCACAACACCTCCTATTTCTGCTCATGTAGGAGTGTCAGCAGCTTTTGGGGGTGCTCCACCGAATTAGAGGCCTATCCCGGTGATTCAGGATGTGCTTCCGCCACCACCTCAAGGGATAGTTGACATCGCACAATTATTTGCCTTCTTTCGAGAGATGAAGGAGGCTCAGCAGCGCTAGTCGGCAGATATGAGGCAGGGCATCGACAATGCCCATCAGCTGGCCATGACAATAGTAGAGAGGATGACAGCCCAGTGTTTGCCATTAAATATCAAGAACAAGAATTATAGAGGAATTGTACTTGATTGCAAACTCGCTTGTATAAGAGAAAGCCTAGAAAGAAATCCTAGGAAATAATCTAAGTACAATTGTTTAGTTTTTGATTCTGGGGGGTGACGATGGAGGCTCGGGAAAGTGTAGCAACTCTGCCTTACTCCTTGGACTATCTGACACGATCCTTGCTCTTGAGGAAATTGCCCTTCGTAGGTTGCCAGCCTTTTGCATGGGTATTGTACAATGCTATTTATAGTAATAGATATCTTGAGACGCATAGATGACCACGTGTCCACGTGGCTACAACAGCACACAAAGACCCGCTCTTTGACCACCAGCTGGTGGACTTGTTAAGATTTTGTTGCAGCAAATATGGGTGGTTGAGACTTGGTCAGCCTGCCACGTGTCCTATCGTAGGATAGGATCAATCTGCTTGAGTCATTTTGAGCCGCATAGGTCTTTTAGTGTTCGGCTATGCTGGGCCGCATAAGACTCATGCGGCTTAAGTCACAGTATCCCTTAATCCGCATGTAGCTTGGAGACTTTTGAGCCTTATAGATTCTATATTCTGGGCCGCATAAAGCTCGTGCGACCCAGATTGCAGTCACCCTTGGCCGCATGAAGCACATGGATTGAGCCGTATAAGGTTCATGCGGCTCGGGTCGCAGTCCTTCTGGTCGCATGGCCATGTCCAGGCACGTGGACCCTGTGTCATGTCTTATCTTTTTTTGTCAGAGTGTCAACTGTCAGTTTTGTCAATTTTGACAGATTTTGTCAGCTTTATCAGAAGGGCTGATCGTCTTGGCCGCATAAGCGACGCTTCCTTCTGCGACTCAAATCAGTCTGGTTGCTTTTTAATATATAATCTGAGATAGTGAAGATGGGCCGCATGGGGCATGTCGAGTCTGTCATACGGCTCTTCTTTAAAAGTACTCATGCGGTCAGTTGTGATCTGCATGAACCCCATATTTTCTATGCTTCTACAAGACCCCCTTCAAAGTTTTCAAATTTTAAATGTGGAATACTTTGAATAAGAAGCATGGAGATAGGTCAAGCCGCAGGGAGTTCTTCGAGTCAAGACAGACCTTGAGCCGCAGGGACATTCTGAGCCGCAGGAAGATTTTATGCCACAGGAAGATCATCCAGACTGCCAGCTGTCACTGCTGCATTTAATGTCTTGATTTGGTTTTGGATTTGGGTTCTGTTTTCGAAATAAAGTTGACGGTTACTAAGGATAAAATCCCCAAATGTCATCATTATCTTTAATGGACTCGAGAATCGAAACGACGCTCTTTCGAAAACCTTATAAATATGGGTCATTCGGAGAGAGATTTTTCTTCTTCACCTTCTTCTCTTTCGTTTTCGTTGTCCCTGTCATCCTTTCTATCCCATTTAGCCATGGCTCTAAAATCTCCCAAGTCGACTGGGCTGCGGCCAAAGGGAAGGGACTCGTCTCTCCGTCGAGAGCTGCGGACTCTTCTTCCATTCATCCCAACGTGCAACCCCCTATCAAGGATAAGGACGATGAGTAAATTTTGAATGGCCATATCGCATATTTATCGTCGACCTGTCATAAATATTGCCTCTGTGCTTTAGGCATGATCGATGCATGCCCTATCTCATTGGACCGCAGTATGATGGGTCCGCATAGCTAAAGAATTAACTTTGTTTTCTTCTGTCTGTTAACCCCCCCTTTTTTTTCTTTTTTTTCATATTTTGTAGGGGTCTGGCTAGCAAATTTCTCCAGGACCGATATCGGCAATTTTGGGCTTGGTGAAGATGCAATGCTTGACACACACATCAGAGAGCTCATACCCCTTCATGCTTTGGAAGGGTTTTCCTCAGATGGTAGGAAGAACTTTTATATATCGGAGAGTCGGACGGTGGTGGGGCGTCATCATGAAAGTTCTGTTTTCACGGCTCTCCAAGTAGGCAAAAGCAACACTAGGGATGTTGTTTTGAAGGTATGGACTTTTGGAGGAACGGGCCTAAGATGTCCGCAATACGGAGGAGATAAAAGCATGCTATATTTGCCTTCTTCCGTGCAGCTTCTTGAAGATTCAACAGCCTTGTTTGCTTCTCAGCAGTAAAACATGACTTCTTTCGAGGGCCACGAAACTGCTCTTTGATGAAGGCGAAATGCTGCCAAACTGACCAAACTATGTGTTGCTGGATTTTTCTTTCTTTTTTTTTGCTGCTAATGTAGTCCTATGAATGTAACTGATTTTGAATGAACAGAATACATTCACTCCATTCTTTGCTTGTGGTATCTGTGTTGCTTGTACTAGAGGGCCTAATACAGCATTTGTGTTTTGATAAAGGACATCCCACTGGGAGACTTTTTGTGGACCTATTGCCCTTTTGTGCATCTGGAGATGCGAGCAATAGATTTGAATGATATTTTGTAGACTTATTATCCTTTTTGTGCACAGATGGTGCGAATAATAGATTAGGACAACTTCTGTGGACCTATTATCCTTTTGCGTACTGGTGGTGCGAGTAATACATTTTGAGACAAAACCTAACAGAGGTAATATGGACGTGATAGGTTTTGTGGCCTTAACACCATGTCTTTTATCTCGGGTTGGGTACAGGTGTTAAGTCGAGAGACTATCGGTATCAGAGGTAATATGGACGTGACACACGATAATCAGGAATAATCTTTAGTGGACCTATTACTCTTTTGCGTACTGGTGGTACGAGTAATAGATTTTGAGACAAAACCCAACAGAGGTAATGTGGACGTGATAGATTTTGTGGTCTTAACACCATGTCTTTTATCCCGGATTGGGTACAGGTGTTAAGTCAAGAGACTATTGTATCAGAGGTAATATAGACGTGATGTACGATAATCAGGACCAAGAAGTTTCCTGTGTGATAAAGTATTAGAGTGGAAGTTCATAGGTATCAACATACATGACTTGCCACTCAAGGAGATGCGATGTGAATCTATTTGGAGTAAAGTAGAGTGTGAGTTCAGAGGTACTTGGTGTACATAACTCGATGGTCTGGAAGATTTGGTGGTTTGAGGAAGTAGCAGCATATCCTTAGACATAGTATTTCTTCAGGAATTTGTCGTTTATGGGCATCATGAGCAAGTCTCCATTCTGCTTCGCGAGTCGGTATGCGCCGTTGGAGAATACGGTCTCGATGATGAATGGACCCTCCCACTTGGGTTGGAATTTATCGACGGTTTTGTGAGCCATGACCATCGGTCTGCGAACGGCTAAGACGAGATCGCCTACTTGGAATGTCCTCTTCTTGACTTTCTTATTGAAGGCCCGAGAGAAGCGTGCTTGATAGAGCTCGATGCTTTGTTGAGCATGCAAACGCTTCTCGTCTAAAGCTTCCAATTCTTGTAGCCGTCGGCGGTAGTTATCATCCGATGTCAACCGGTAAGTAAGGGCCACACGAAGTGAGGGGATCTGAGTCTCCAATGGAAGAACTGCCTCGCTCCCGTACACTAGAGAGAACGGTATATTTACTGTAGCCGTCCGACTCGTAGTACAGTATGCCCATATGCATTCGCCCAACTTTTCATTCCAGTCGCGCTTGTTTGAAGATATGAACTTCTTGAGAAGCTTGATTATGGTCTTGTTAAAGTCTTCGGCCAGACCATTAGCTGATGGGTTGTATGCTGTTGAAGCAATTTTCTGAATCCGATTCTTGTCACAGAATCGATAGAAGGCATGGCTTACGAACTGCGGACTATTGTCATGAATGATCCTCCGTGGCAGTCCAAAATGGTAAATGACGTGATGTTTTATGAAACTGATCACGTTTGATGTCTTTACCTCTGTCAGCGGTACAGCTTCCGCCCACTTGTAGAAGTAGTCGGTGATTGCAAGTATAAATCGGTGCCCTTTGGACGACGGCGGGGTGATTGGGCCAATGATGTCCATTCCCCATGCTTCAAATGGCCAAGAGGTCACCGTTGGGTGCAAGAATTCGGATGGCAGATGTATAAAATCCGCATGGATCTGACAAGCCTTACACTTTTTTGCATAATCGACTGCGTCTGCTACCATCATAGGCCAGTAATAGCCCATCCGACGGAGACGATCCTGCAACTTCGGGCCAGGTTGGTGAGCCCCGCAAACGCCATCGTGAGCCTCACGTAAGGCTTCTTTGGCTTCTATATTTGACAGACATCTTAACAGTAGCCCGTCGTAAGATCGTCGATATAACATTTTTGTTTCTGTGTCATAAAAGAATCTGAGAGAATACTTTCTGATTGAAGTTGCTTCTTTCATATTCTCAGGAAGGATTCTGTAGACTGTAAAGTCGATGAACGGGAGTCTCCAGTCTGCACGTCATTGGTTATCTGGGTGGAGTAACTCATATCCAGTTGAACATTATTTTTGGGACAGACCAACTCATGGCCTATCACGTCGACTAGATGATGAGCATAATTTGGAACTGTCAAAGAAGCGACGAGGCCTGCTAGGGCATCAGCTTCAATATTCTGGAGCATAGGAACATGCTCTATGAAGAACCCCTCCAAGGTTGCAATGATGGTAATTGCTGTCTGATGATAAGGAATCAGGTCCTTGTTGTGAACCTCATATGAGCCTCGGATTTTATTAACAATCAACTGCGAGTCGCCATACGCTTGTATTTATTCAACCCCAGTTCTTTTGCGAGTCGGAGTCCGATGACCATCGTTATATTCGGCTACATTATTTAAATAAGGTTTTGTGAAAGAATATGCCCGATTGACTACCAATCCAGAGGGAGAAATTAATACTATCCCGACTCCAGCGACGATATCACCTTATGGCCCTGTTCTTGAAGCACCATCAAAGAACATTCGCTAAACGTCATCATACGAAGTCATGTTTGAGTTAACGACTTTGTCTGGAATTTTTTCATAGATTCTGGCTGTCTCTGAGCCTGGATGGGCTGCTAGAAAGTCGGCTAAGGCTTGACCTTTGACAGCCTTCTGCAGAATGAAGACCATATCGTAGGGGGATAACAGTATCGCCCATGTGGCTAGACGAGAACTGAGTGCGCCTGGCTTGGTCATGAGAACCCTGAGGGGATTAACTTGCGAGTCAACATAGATGGTCTGCCCTGACACATAGTGTCGTATTTTCTGAATGGCGAATACCAAGGCAAGACATTCCTTCTCCATGGTGGTGTACCTATGCTTCGGCCCCACCATCATTCGACTGAGATAATAGATGACTTGTTCATGCCCTGCATCACTGTTCTGTGCTAGAAAGGCGTCGAGGGAGAGTTCTATTGCCCGTACATAGAGCAGGAAGGACTTTCCGGCGATCGGGGCTACCAGAATCGGCGGATTCGACAGGTATTCCTAATGTCATCAAAGGTGCGTTGACATTTCTCATTCCATATGAAAGAAACGCCTTTCTTCATGAGTTGTGTGAATAGTTGACATCGTCCTGAGAGGTTAGATATGAACCTCCTGATGTAGGCTAGTCTTCCCTAAAGGACGCGGAGTTCACGGAGGTTCCTCGGTGGACTCATCTCCAGGATTGCCTTTGTCTTATTGGGGTCTATGTGAATGCCCCACGAAGTAATGACAAAGCCCAAGAACTTCCCGCTGGACACACCCAGGAAGGACTTGGTGGGATTCATCTTCAGATTGTGCGCTCGTATAAGGTCGAACACTGTCCTCAAATCGTGTAAGTAATCATCCTTGGAGCGGCTTTTATCGACGATATCGTCAACGTAAAACTCCACCGTCTTGCACAAGTGATCTCTGAAGATGACGCTCATAGCTCATTTATATGTAGCACCGGCGTTCTTCAGGCCGAAAGGCATGACTGTGTAACAATACATACCGATTGGTGTTCGGAATGACGTATGCTTCTCATCGTCAGGAGACATTTTGATTTGATTGTATCCTGAAAAGCCATCCATAAAGGACATGCACTCGAAGCCACACGTATTATCGATCATTATGTCAGTGATGTCGGTGATGGGAAGAGAGAATTCATCCTTAGGACATACCGCATTCAGATTGCAAAAGTCGATGCAGATTCAGATTTTTTCGTTCTTCTTGACGACTGGTACTATATTAGCTATCTAGTCTGGATGTTGCTCATCGCGGATGAAACTGCTAGCTATAAGCTTATTTACTTCTACTTCAATGGAGTTCATAATGTCTGGACGAAATTGCCGTTGCTGTTGTTTGACTGGTTTTGCATCCGGATGAATGTTGAGCTTATGAAGTACGATCTTGGGGTTTAACCCTGGTATGTCTTCATAGCTCCAAGCGAAAACGTCGATATACTCTCTGACGAGTTACAACAACGACTCTCGCTCGTCGTCCGTCAGGCTTTTACTGACGGAGATTGGCTTTGGAGAGGATTCATCACCGAGGTCAACTTGCATGACCTCATCTTCAGTATGCAGGTCACGTACTTCAGAGTGCTTCTTCCAATGTGCATCCAGTTGTTGGATCCATGTCCCCAATTCAAGAGGTTCGAGTAGATCTTCATCTTCCTCTTCAATGTCAGCAGATGCCATGTTGACAGATAATGTCTGCCTGAATATATCTCCAATGTTGTCATCGGAATCGTATACAGGTGATTCGGATGAGTGAGAATGCCACTCGCATTTCTCATCGGAGTTCTCGGGCGTTGTTGCTGGTGTAACATAACCGAGGCCGCATTTGGACTTGTCAAAATAATCTCGAGGTTTCCCAGATGGGGTTGACAGCTGCAGAGGCGATCGTCGACCATTGCCGTAATTCAGACCTGGGGTAGCCTCCATGTCGTTCCCCTGCTTTTGCATGAAGTACTTGGCTTGAGGACTATACAGGTAGAGCGGTAATCTTCCAGTATCGGGTTCGAGATCAAACGCTTAAGACATGAAGGGTTGAGGACCTTCTTTTCGGCCAAAGATGATCGTGTGATCCCCTTCTCTTCTGCCTGGGACTAGGAAGTAGGCACCTCTAATGGAAGCAAGTCGGTTTGCGGTATGGACGGTTGTCACCTGTGTGTGCAGGTTAATATCCCGACCGTACCCCACAGTATACATTAGATTAAGTTTATTACTCTCAGGATGGTTCAACGGTAGCCTCTTATTGATGAAATAAGAAATTTTGTCCATATGAATTACATCATCAGGAGAGGGACTATCCACCTTTGCAACAAGATTCTTTTCGAGTTTTGCCTCCTCTTCAGCTACCCCCTGTGTGACCGGAGGTTGGGATACTGTCTTGGGCAACTTGACCACCAAGGGTTCTACTTGTGGCGTTGGCTTGCCTGAGGGTCTCGGATCAACACTTGGTTGCCGGCTCGTCTTGGAAAGACGGATAACCATCGGCTCGGCAGAGGACTTCGTGCCTTCCGATTGCCTTTGACTGGATCTTGGCAATCGGATCACCATCGTCTCCCCAGAGGGCTTCGCACCGAATTTTGGCAATCGGATCACCATCGGCCCTATGACGGGTTTTGGCTCTTGGCTCGACCTTGGGAGTCAGATGACCATCAGTTCCGACTGCGCAGCTGGGGCGGGAGAACCGGGTACCTCTTTATGCCAAGTTACAACAAGGGGTACGGCTTTGCCCGATTTACGGGCCTGGAGATAAATTCTCAAGGGTTCCTCTGGCCCTGTGATGGCCTCCAGTTTGTCAGTTATGTGCTTCTTGGATTCTTCATATAGACAAGCCTCCGAAGAATAATAAGACTCAACCCCTTTGAAGGGATCGATGTTGGCGAATTCTGTCTTCACGAAGACGTGCTTACTGACATACTTGAAGCACTGGTGGAGTGTGGATGGCACGATCGTATAGTCATGTATACACGGACGCCCCAAGAGGATATTGTAGGACGTATCAGCATCTATGACGTAACAGGTAACCTCTGTCCTCAGGTCGCTGTTCTGACATTTCAATCGAATCTTTCCTAAGGGATAGCTCTTTCCCGAGTTGAAACCGCTAATGGCAGTATTGGTCGCCGCTAGCCGGTGCATAGGGATGCCGAGGACTTGAAGCAAGCTTTTCGGGATGATGCTTATCGACGAGCCAGGATCGATGTGCATCCGATCCACCTTGATGTCGCCTATGTATCCAGTGTACAACAAGGGGCGATCATGCAAGTTGGTCTTGATCAACATGTCCTGTGGGGTGAATACGATGTTGGGCATTGCGTCTGCACAATTGCTGTCCTGGAGATCTGCTGACGAGTCTTCCCCAGTAGGTTTGACATGGGCTAAGTAGGCGTCGGTATTCTGGAGTGCTTCGCTCAATGCGACACGAAGATCCTTAGAGAGCCTTAGGAGCTCGTATAACGACAACTTTGTCGGCATATTAGCCAGTTGTGCTAGTATGTCAAAGTTGTAAGGTCTCTCCAATCCCTGAGGTGCATCCTTACGGAGCGGCCTGTCGAAGTGTTTTCCTTCGGCTTGGACCTGTCCGCCGGTGGAGGCTGAGATGGCCAGGGAACATCAGTGGCAGGCAGCGTTGCCGGCTGAGGGTCTTCGACTGAACTACCCAGAGTGGGCTGGACATGTGCCCCAGACCGGGTAACAACGGCCTCCGCCTCCTCAGCTTCGGCTAAAATTGTTTGGCAGGATCTGGACTTCCTGTCTTTCTTCTTGCTGGCTGGAGATGATGCTGCCTGAGTAACTTCAGGCACTAAGTCTGGGTGCACCCACATGACCTCTCCTCATGACGTGGTGAGAGGTACTAAGCCAACCGTCTGGTCCCGGACGGAGGGAAGATTAGTAACCTCCATCGTTTCTCGAAGGACAGGTATTATCCCGTCTTGAGTATTTATCAGGGGGAAGTCACCGAACTGGATTGATACCATGTTCGCCGCCATGGTAACCTCTTTAAAATCTAGGGACAGAGCTTTAAAGTCGATAAGACTATGGATGTACCGCTTTAGTTGAAAGCAGTCATGAGTGGAATGCTGGACATAGCGGTGGTACTGGCAATATTTTGGGTCTTCTATCTCCGTCGCTCGAGGCTCGCGCCTTGGTGGAGGGAGTTGGATCCTGTCCCCTTGCAAGAGCATGTCGAAGATAGGCTTGACATGACTATCTTCGAATGAGTAATTCATCTTGGGCCACTGAGCTTCTGTCTGCTTTTGTTCAGGCTTCTTGGTCGTACCAGCGAGCATGTCCTATTTGCCTTTATTGTCCCGGTTATTAGAGGAGCCGTCAGTGTTGTTGTTATTGGGGGTGGTACTAGGACGTTTGCCTTTGACTTCTCCATCCGGGATGTGTAATCCCAATTGGCGAGCCTTCTTTAACTTCGCCTCCGTATTGGTGGCACTTATGATGAAGGTCGTCCAATCCCTGAACTGATCTTCACCCATCCAGAGGCTGATTGCGGGGAGCAACTTCTTCTGACAGATTTCAATCAAGGAGCTTTCGGGATTGTCTTGGGGCAATCTCATTGCGGTTTTGCGGAACCGCTTGATATAGTTCCTTGTTAGCTCCCTCTCCCCCTGAACGACATCCATGAGGGATGACATTGTCACATCATGTCCTACTTCGTAGAATCTTTCTAGGAACTTGTGCTTGAAGCCTTCAAAAGAATGGATGCAGTTGTCCGGAAGGTTGCGGTACCAGTCCAACGCGATCACCTCCAATGCTCCGATGAATAATCGTGTGAGGATGTCATCACTATACGGCAAGTGGTCTGTTGTGACCTCAAAATACGTCATGTACCGACTAGCAGAGGTCTTCCCGTCATACGAATCGATATAAAATGGTTTATACCGTGGCAGAAATGGAACATCTCTTCACGCAATGGGATATAGTTGTCGCATTCTAAGGTCCCGGAAGGAGTCTCAGGCATTGAACATTGCTCGAAGCTCCTGGACTTCCCTCCTTGCCTCCTTGGCTTCGTCTGCAGCTGAAGGAGCGAATGCTCCTAGAGGATTGTCACCCAAAGAAGGAGCAGTCGTGTTGGAGTCCGCATTGACTGCGGGTCCCAAGCTTGTTTATCCAGGCGTTCTTGACGGTTGAGTCGGCAAGGCAGCTTTGATTTCGTCTACTGACTTGGCCAGGGACAGGAGCATGGCTTCAAGTACTTCTAGACGTTGCCGATCAGTAGGTCCTTCGTGGTCATCATCGGCCATAAAGACCGTTCGCACGTGGGTAGACGTGGAAGGGATCATAGATGATGTGCTCTCCATGTCGTATTCTCGTACAGAGAAATCGTCGAGGAACGTCAGAATACCCTCTTCGTCGGACTCGAAAGGGGTGCTACCCCCTGCGCAGAAAGCCGCATTGTCTTGGCGAAGGCGGTCACCCTCAGGGATGTCCATGTTTGTTACATAATTCTAGTAGATCACTACCCCCTGTGTATGCTCTTGGAACATCGGATTATCGCATATATTGAGGGGACTCCTACCCACGGCTTCATCTACTCCCAGGGAGGTCGATGATGCACCCCCAAGTGTTGGGAGCTTCTTTCTGGATCGAGTGCCTAGGTAGACACCCCCTGTGGCTGTCGGTGGCAACCCTCCAGACGAGAGTTTCCTTGCAGTGCTGGCTGAGATTGTCGGGCTGGAAGAGCCTGTCTTCTTTTCTCCCTTGCCGGAAGAACCTTTCGAGTTGAATTACAGGAGGCAAAAGGGAATTCCTCGTCTCCCAGGATTTGCACCTGTTCCTCAAGTTGTTGTCGGACAGGTGCTGGCTGCTGCAGTTATTGAAAAATGGACTGCCGATCTTCAGGTGCTGCTGACTTGTCGCAGCAGCAGTTGATGATGACCTGGGTGCAACGACGTCCCAAAAAGGGCTCATCACATGCCAAGGTTGCTTCTTTCTTCTTACGTTTGTGAGTAATCACCTCTCGCAAGTCAATAGCAGACTGATCTATCTTTGCATCCAATCTGTGGACTCGGGTATCCCGAGCACACGGGTGCGTAGGTATCATGTTTGCTCCCTGATCTGAGGCTAGTAAAAGCACTTGCTCTCAATCGTTGGAGGGAGACTTTTAAGACCCACCCTGTCCGTTAGCTCTGTGGGACTGGACGCGGGTGGTTCTGTACAACTTTCCATCAGGAGCCCGTATAACAGTTAACGGTGCCCGCCGACGGTCAGTAACTTGGACAGTTGACTTGGCTTGTCGGGCCCGCACTGCCCTAGACTTCTTCCATTTAGCACCTGAAGGCGCATAATAAGAAGAGTCCAGATTGGAATATTCCACATTCTCAATGGGCCGTATGGAGTCAGGCCCGCATGAGAGACGGTCGAACACAGAGCTTCTGATAGGGCTACATGAGACACCCTGTCTGTGGCCAGGATTGGCTGCCGCATGGGCCATCTGCCTGCGGCCAGAGTTGGCTACCGTATGGGCCATCTACCTACGGCCAGAGTTGGCTGCCGCATAGGACATCTGCCTGCGGCCAGAGTTGACTGCCGTATGGGCCATCCGCCTACGGCCAGAGTTGGTTGCCGCATGGGCCATCCGCCTGCGGCAGAGTTGACTGCCGCATATGCAGACTGCTCATCTCTCTTATGCGGCCTCTTCCTCGTCCGTATGGATTTCCCTTGTGCCCCCAAAAATACAGCATCATAATGTTTTCCTTTGCTGGATTTGGGGACAGTGGGGTTCTCCGCGGTCGGAAGCAAGGCCGCAGAAGAGCTTTGATCACCGTCTTGGGCTGCAGAAGGGGCTTCTTCGAGAACCTGGTCGGTGGCAATAGTTTTGCCCTTCGACGTCCTACGGGTTCTCTTTGGGTTGGCTTGCTTCTGTAACGGGCTGGCGCACCCTTCACAGAGCATTTCTTCGAATGCTCGTTGGTCAAAACGAACCACAAGCATTTGCTGCGTAGAACTGAGCTTGGATGCGTCAGATTACGTCACCAACTTCTCATCAGGGGAGAAGGATGTCCCCAGCAGAGTCGCCATCGTGTTTGCCATTAAATATCAAGAACAAGAATTACAGAGGAATTAAACTTGATTGTAAACTCACTTGTACAAGAGAAAGCCTAGAAAGAAATCCTAGGAAATAATCTAAGTACAATTATTTAGTTTTTGATTCTAGGGGTGACGATGGAGGCTCGGGAAAGTGTAGCAACTCTGCCTTACTCCTTGGACTATCTGACACGATCCTTGCTCTTGAAGAAGTTGCCCTTCGTAGGTTGCTAGCCTTTTGCATAGGTGTGGTACCCTGCTATTTATAGTAATAGATATCTTGAGCCGCATAGATGGCCACGTGTCCACGTGGCTACAACAGCACACAAAGTCCCCCTCTTTGACTACCAACTGGTGGCTTGTTGAGATTTTGTTGCAGCAAATGTAACGCCCCAGTCCCAAAATACGTAGGACTAGGTACATAGACATGCCAGCTGTATACATACGAAGTATACTCCAATATATGGAAACCTCGTATGAATACATAAGCTGTAAAATGCAGTAAACCAAGAGTAGTCTAATCTCATCCATAAAATATAAGAATAAAAGATGTCATATAATGATAATGAATTGTCATTGATACATATAGTTGGGTGGAGACAAATCCACTACCAACTATGAAAAGAAATACAAGATATACAAAAGAATAATTTTGGCTAGCAAAGCGATGACGATCTAAGCGCAATCATCCTCGAAGAAATAGAGATGGTCACACCTAGAGCTAGAGCACTTGCGAAAGACAAAAACACACACCTGGAGAGATAACCAGGTCCTCAGAGGAACGTAACAAGACACATAACATCATGCCATATAAACTGAATAAATATTGCTCAAATAAATAAGTCAATTGAATTATAACATGGTCCAACACGCACCTATTGAACTAGCGTACCATCCCCCTAAACCAAACAAGGACAGGAGATGGTAAACTAATTCAAGATGACGTATCTTTCCATTCTATGGATCCAATATGGTATCCGGACCCCAACAAGGTTCAATACCTTCTCATCGAAGTAGTATGTCACACCTACAACCAAACAAGGACAAGATGAGACGAACTAATTCGCGACAAGTTATTGTTCCAAGCTACGGTCAGATACAAGTACCCAAACCAAGAGTACTCATACCTAACGGATAGGGTAGCCTAACCGTTCTAAGTGAATACAGTTTTAAGAATAGTTCATGGTCGCATGACTACCGGGTCAAGTCAAGAAAATACCAATGCAGTACCTCAGTAGCGAGTCACAACACCATATACTATTCCTCAGTATCGAGCGAGTCTATAACATATAGTTTACCTATCGTTCCTCTGTAGCGAGCGAGTCTACGATAGATAGGGTGGTAGTCAACTTCCAATCATGTTCTCCCCGCCCAATGCCAACTCATAACTGCTAAGTCTTCTAGCTTGCAATTCTAATAGCAGTTATTTCCTAACGCACGGCTTATACGTACTGGTGGCCAGCCAATCACGCATGTCCGAGTACTATATGTGACTCACAACAACGTGGTATAAATGTGTCAAGGCCTATGTATGCAATACACAAGGTGGTCCCTTAAATCTAGGTTTAATGTGTAAGAAAAATAATACATATCAGGAGAATATAAATGAACAATAAGTTTTAACAGGTTATGCCATGTATCTGTAGCGCCCCAGTCCCAAAATACGTGGGACTAGGAATATAGACATGCCAGCTGTATACATACGAAGTGTACTCCAATATATGGAAACCTTGTATGGATACATAAGCTGTAAAATGCAGTAGAACCATAACTAATCTCATCCACACAAAATAAATGAATAAAAGATATCATATAATGAGAATGATTTATCTTGATACAATATGTTGGACGGAGACAAATCAACTACCAACAAATAAGGAGAAATACATGGAAAATGAAATGAGTGGCGAGCGAAGCGAAGACGATCCAAGTGCAATCATCCTCGAAGAAATAGAGAGGACCACGGCTAGAGCTAGAACACCTGCGAAAGACAATAGCACACACCTGGCAAGATAACCAGGTCCTCAGAGGGACGTAACAAGACACATAATATCATGTCATATAAATTAAATAAATATTGCTCAAATAAATAAGTCAATTGAATTATAACATGGTCCAATACGCACCTATTGAACGAGCGTACCATCCCCCCAACCAAACAAGGACAGGAGATGGTAAACTAATTCACGGTGATGTATCTTTCCATGCTATGAATCCAATATGGTATCCGGACTCCAACAAGGTTTAATACCTTCTCATCGAAGTAGTAAGTCACACCTACAACCAAACAAGGACAAGATGTGACAAACTAATCCGCGACAAGTTATTGTTCCAAGCCACGGTCAGATACAAGTGCCCAAACCAAAAGTACTCATACCAAACGGATAAAGGTGCCTAACCGTTCTAAGTGAAATATAGTTAAGAACAATCCTTCCTACGTATGGGCCCTGGCTAAATAGGATCGGCATAGTCCCCCCTTGGGCACCAGAGGCCCCATCAATAAGAGCATAACATTTTGCAGAAACGTCAGTGGCCGTCAGTAATCATGGGTCATCAACCCCGTATCTCTAGCGGAGAATTCGGGTCACAAGGAAAAGTGCATCGAAGCCCATACGCTAAGGAATTGTCCTTCCCGCCCAATGCCTACTGTGTTGTATCTACAACACAAAACCACTATAACCGCTAAGTCAAACTAGCATGCAATCTCTATGAGCGGTTATTCCTATCGCAAGGCTTATACGTACCGGTGGCCAGCCGGTCACGTATGTCCGTGTTCTATATGCGACACACAATTTCGTGGTACAACGTGTCAAGGCCAATGAATGCAACACACAAGGTGGTCCCTTAAATCTAGGTTTAATGTGTAAGAAAAATAATACATAGCAGGAAATATAAATGAACAGTAAGTTCTAACAGGTTATGCCATGTATCACAGTTTATTTTGCATGAAAAAAATAATAAACAATGCATGAAAGATGAGCTAAAATAAGTAAACAGCTAATGGCAAGGTGTCTTGCCTGGAAGGACGCCTGGTGTGCCGCAATGATGAATGTGGCACGAACTGCAACGTCGGTGCAAAAACTATGCAAGGTGTCCTCGGGTGGTGGCACGGACAGTTCCATTGGATCCAAAAGGGTCAATTTAGTTAGGTTTGACATAAGGTAGTTTAGAATTGGCGAAGGGAATTTGAATAATGGGCTTAGTGTCAGGCTGGAGAAAAATCGAAGGAAGTTGGAAAAATAATATATACGATAAAATACTTATAAAAATATATTCTATTAATCAAAATAAATATTTCCAAAAGGCTAAAAATTACTAAAGATAAAATAGTTTTTAGAAAAATATAAAGGAAAGTAAAAAGTGTTTTTAGGGTTGAAACTAAATTTCTAGGCCAAAAAGCTGTATACCAAAGATAATATGTTTTTAGTCTAACTCAAGGCCAAAACTATAATTTACTTAGTAAAAATTTCAAAATATAAGAATCCTTTTAAACTAAAATATCCTAAGTTTGTGAAAATAATTTCTAGTTAAAACTATAGTTCAAAAATGTATAGAATATTACAAAAATATTTTAAAATCTAATCCAAAGTTTTGAAATTACATATTGGGTCAGGCCTAATAACCTTACCAAAAATACTGAAAATAAATAAATAAAACTATTACAAACTAATTTTTAGAATTAACCAATAAACTAAAAATATGTATATACTATCATAATATTTATCATACTAACTATGGAACCTATATCATATATGTCTTAATAATAACTAGCTAAGAATTAATAATAATAATAGAAATAAAAAAATATTAAGTATGATGCTAGCAATAATAATTCAACATAACAAAAATGCTAATAATAATCAATAATTATAGTATTAATAATTCTCATAATAATAATATACAAACCATATCACTTAACATTAAAAGTAAAAAAAAAAAATAAAAAAATAACAAATAACAATAAACATGCTGCTCCTTTTCTTTTAGAAAGGAGGAGAGAGAGTGAGAAGAAAACAAAAGGAAAGGGAAGAGGGGGCGATCGAGAGAGCGCGGCGGAGAAAGTTCGGCGTCGGGCGGCGGAGAACTCGGAGGAGCGGACGGAAGGGAAGGGGAGCTGGGGTTGTCGGCCGGCGGCGTGGCGCGGGAGAGGCGGAGGAACGGGAGAGGTCGACGGAGAACGGGGTTCGGAGGCGGTCGGGCGGCGACGTGCGGGTACGCGGCGGCGGCCATCTCATGGAGAGGCGCGAAGAAGAGGAGGGAAAGGGGGAGTTCGGGGTTTTAGGCGGCGCGGGCTGCGCGCGCAAGCGGCAGGGAACGGTCTTGGTCGACGGACGTAGGCGGCTAGGGCACGCCACGGCGCAGAGAAGAAGGGGCGGCGGAGGCTGTGAGCCGCGGTGGTTCTCGACGCACGCGGCGGCCGATCGGTGGGTTAGGCGTGGTCGGGGCAGGCACAGTTCGGTCGGCGGGGGTGACTCCTGTATGCGGCGGCGGCGGGCGTTCGGGAAAATCCGGCGGTGGATCGCCGGGGGAGGCATGCGAGAGCTCGGCGGAGAGCCACCTGAGAGGGAGGCAGTCGGAGAATCATTGGCTAGGGGTTTTCGAACGGGCACTTAGGCGGCGCTGCGGAGGAGATCCCGGCAAGATCGACGATGCCGCGCTCGACTGGAGGAGCTCCGGCGCCGGCTCATCGTCGACAGCACAGATCTGGTGGAGGGAGGCACAGGGGACGCGGCACCGGCACGAGGTTCAGGTGAGGGTTAGGGTATCTTATTCTTTTTGTTCGATTTTTGGAGACGATGGCGGTGGTTGATTGCCTGGCTTGGGGACACGGTCTGGTTAGGTTAGGGCTATGGTGGCCGGGATCAGTTGGATCCGGTGGTAAGGGAGGTGTGTGCGGTGGTGGCAGTCGCGAGTCTGTGGTGATGTCCGGTTTGGATCGGTGTCGGTCGTGGTGGGGGTGATGATGACGATGTCTATGGAGAAACTGTGGTTGTTGGCGAACTGAGGGCACATGGCTGGGTATGGCTAGGATTAGAAAATTTGTTTGTGTCGGGATGTGTCCTGCGAGACACGGGAAAGATTCATATATATGTAAAAAAATATGGAATAAGAATTTGGATGGACACAGACACGATGCATGTAGATTTGTGGAGAAAATTTGTGGTTGTGAGAAATTTATGGAGGAGTACCTGCCTATTTATAGGATGTGGGAATTCCCAGTGGGATAAAGATTAGGATTTATTTTAAACCCAAATAGATAATACCATATTAATTTAAAATCAATAAAATCCAAATCAAATACAAATCCAATTTAAATCTATAAATTCTACCTCTATACTACTTAAATTAAATCCATAAAATTAAATCGAGATTTAAAATGGCCACAATAATTTTAAAATATATTTCCAAAAATGCCAATAATAATAATTTCGAAAATCATAAATATTTTTAAATATCTTTTTTTAAATAATAAATATTAATATTAATAAATCTCAAAAATTACATTTTTATATAAAAATAAACTAATAAAATATTTAGAAAATATATACGTATGCACAAAGAATATTATTTATTATTAATAACTATTATAAACGAAGACTTTTTATAAATAAATAAAATATTGGACTTGGAAACTTTGGTACGATAGCTAAAATAACTATTATATATATTATTTTGAAACTATAAAAATAGAAAAATATTTTTCTAAAAATATGTACGCTCGCACATAATCGCACTCGTTGAGAAAATTCGAAAAATAAAATTTCGTGCGCGACGTACAATACGACTACGCGACGTACAATACAAAATTTTAAATCAGTACCAAATTTAATAATTAAAAAAATAATAGTAGAAATTTAGGGGTTTTACAGTATCACAGTTTATTTTTCATAAAGAAAATAATGAATAATGCATAAAATATGAGCTAAAATAATTAAACAACAAATGGCAAGGTGTCTTGCCTGAGGGTGGTACGAGATGTAGCAAAATACAACAGTCAAAATCGTCAATACGAAAGTCAAAATCCACAATGAGCTCCGAATGCTGAAACAAACATCACGAACGAGTTTGAAATGAAAGATATGCCTGGGAAACACCTGTCCAAAAGTCAAATTCTAGAACAGGGGCAAAATCGTAATTTTGGGTCAAAACGATGTCCGCCGTTGGTCCTGCCTTGCACCAAAATACGTGCCAGAACCTACGGTCTCTAAAGTCGTCAACCTACATGTCTATGAATTTTTTTTACCGAGACGAACTCAACGGTATGTCCAATTTTGGATTCCAAGGAGCCGTGCACAAAATTGCCCGTTGAGTGGGATTGTGGGTCCGCCAAAATGGCATCCCAGTCAACGGTCTCAAAATCGGACCAAACTTGGCATACAGGACCAGAAAAATATTTTGAGTCCAATGGCGCATGTTTCGTCGTAATTTGATGAGTGTGCACAAAGTAATTGAAAAATATCGAAAAGGCCCGATACGAAAAAATTTGACGGATACGGATCAAATTCGTCGCGTACACGCAACCAACTTGAATTCCGTCAAAGCCCGCACGTCCGCAAAGTCGATACGGACCCTTCGGTACTCTCGGTTTGTGATGGGGTCGCCCGGTTTGTCGGGACGTACCTCGTACCGGGGTTTTTATGTTTTTGAAAACTGATTTTTTGTGTTTTTTAATCTAATTAAACCTGGAATTTATTGCAGAATAAATAAAAATATTTGAAGGGAATGCTAGAGGGTCATGTAGACTTTCTATATGAATTTACGGATCTAAAAACGGACAAAAATTGGAAGAGAATTTAATTGGAGAAGTCGGGTACCTCGATATTAAAAACTGCCGTTGTTGTGGGTGTTAGTTGTTGTTGTTGTCGCCGTTGTTGCTCCGGCGGGCTGGGCATGCACGCCGAGGAGAGGGGGAGGAGGAAGGATGGAGGAAAGAGGAGGAAGGAGGAGGAGATTAGGGTTTAATGGAAATTGGAGTTTACTTAACTTACATATATATATATATATATATATATATATATATATATATATAATATATATATATATATATATATATATATATATATATATATATATTTATGTGAGAAGGAGGAAGGGGGGGGGGGGGGGGGGGGGGGGGGTTTCGGCCCTTGTGGCCGCACAATGCTGCTGCTGCAGCTTTATTCTTATGGGGAAAAGTGGGCGGCCAATGCTGCTTTGTTCGGTTGGTGATGTGGTCGGTTCCCACTTGTGGGGCCGACCACACACATTTTTTTCCTAATCAAATCTTTTTATTCTCTAATCAAATCTTTTAGGTATATATATATATCCATACATATACACCATAAATATATATAAAAATCCAAATAACAATTCAAATGTTATCTACTCCAAATATTTAATATATTTAAACATATCTATATATATATATATATATAAATTCAATCAATTTAAAATAATACTAACCTCTCAATAAACATATTTATTAAATGTTCACAAAATAACTTTAATATTAATAAAATAACAAAAATTGCTCCAATGGGTGAACTGTACCATACACCCTTATCTGGGTCCAGAAAAATGTACAATTTTATAAAATATTATTTAAATAATAAAATACCAATAATTGCACAAATAATTAAATAATTTGAAATTGTACATAAAATTCTAAAATAATTTAGAAATTATTTTTACGTTCATAAAATATGTCCACATGGCCACCTTGGTCCCATCACATGCCTACCTGGGCTTAAATTCGGTCCGGGCCCAATTCGGACTGGTTTGGCCCAACTGGGTTGTCTAAAAAATCAATATATAAAATAATATCATATTAAAATAATTTAAATGAGTGAATTCACAACTTGGTATGGTTTTCCTATTTGGACATCACTATGGCTAAGCTTCCCCCGACATAGCTAGTACACTAGTCAAGGCACACTGCTACATCTTCCGTGCCAAAATTTATAGTAGTCTGGTGCTCCAAAACTCAACAATGGCTAAGGTCATTTCTAAAAAAATCGTAAATTGCATAAATTCATTTTAAGTCTAATAAAATAATAAAAATAATAATTAAAAAAATAGAAATTTTACATCCTACCCAACTTACAAGAATTTCGTCCTTGAAATTTAGGAACAATAGGGTAGATGGGGTTGAGGGGTAGAAGGAGTAGTTTAATGCGAGGATATAGCCACATGACTAAAGTGATACCTTGGGTCCATTTCTCATGTACAGTGCATTGTCTCTCTAAAATAAGAAAAGACAAGTACAATAAAGGGTTCAAGACGATGCTATTGAGTACCATACGTGGTTCATAGACGACAAAAATAATTCAAAAGAGAATTGCCAAGGCTGTCGTGGATGAGACTCTAAGGCAAGTTTAACTATGTCTCCATCCACGTAGAATAATATACGAAGGCGAACCAAAGTGCAATAGGTTGATCAGACCATCATGCACTGGTTCTGATTAGACAATATGTTAGTAGGTGCACCCAATAAAATATGTCATGATCAAGCTTGGTAAAGAAATAAGCTTGCAAAACTGAGGCTAATTAGCAGCATAAGACAGTCAAAATACAAGTAAGGGAGAATAATAAAGAAAATTAAATAGTCCAGGATCTTTTAAAAATCTAAGTTAAGTTTGGGCCTGCGCAGTTGGCTTAGTTGACTAGCTAAGTTAGGGTCCTCTGAATTTTGTAGTCTGAGTAAACTTATCAACATGGGTCACAAGGACAAAGGCTTCGTTGGGCCGTGAGGTATTCTACCCAACTTACAAGAGTTAAGCTAGTAGTGTGATGGGACAATGGGTCAAGAAATCAAGATAAAGCACAAATTTAAGCATTTAAGGAATTAAGTAGAACAAAATCACATATCGGTCGAAAGAATTGAGTCGAGGTTGAATCCCTATCCGTGGTCGAGAAATATATCGGTATCATGGTAAAGATTATAGTTTAACCATTTTGATCAGAAGGTCATATCATGAAAATAGTGTACAAGGAGACGAGTTTTAGTGGGACATGATATATCTACATGAAGGTGGGCTCGTTTAGGCCTTACATATAAAATTTGTTGGAACAAAAAGTCTAGTGCTGTGCTCCAAATATTCAAGTCACGGTAAGGGACGCCAAAAGATCTAAAATAGAAAGTGGGAGTTCAAGATGTGACAATTAATGCCAAAAATAAAATAAAATAAAGAATATCAAGTTAAAGCATGAAATAAGATTAATTAAGGAATCTAATAATATAATTTAGGGTCACAGTTCTAGAGAGAAAATAGTCTCCTAGATGGATACAGTTTAAGGAACAATCAAATTACTATTCAAATTGCAAACGGTTAGTAGGTCACGAGGGAAGGTCGAGTAAGTCAAGGTTGGAATACTGTCGCATAGCTTGGTAGATGACTAACAACACTTGTGTATATACTACTATCATAGTCATGAGTGACATGGCATTTTATATGGAATACTTCTAACTTATTAGGGCTACCTTGGTGGCCTACCTTTTAAAATTTTACCTCAAGTTCCCCTCCAAAAGTTTCTTAATAAAAACTTTCAAAAATAAATCTACCATAATTGTATTCACTCTAAGCCGTCCAACTAAATCATGACTTAAGATTTAAATCCCTTCCATAATCTCGAAGTAAACCTTTATCACGTTACTACTAACTTTTCCAAAATTAATATTTTCAATCCAACTTTTAAGCTCAAGAGTTCATCAATCATGAATCTATATAAAAATAAACTTCCATAACAAATCATAACTTTAAAACTCTAAAAATTTAATTAACCCTCTAGATAAACTCTTAGCATATTATAAAGCAATCTAAAATTTACAGCTTAATATTTTAACGCACTCACCAACCATAACTTCTACTTCTAAGTCATGCAAACATAATTACAACTTTTTAAACCCAAAATTTAAATAGTTTTGTAAATCTTCAATCAAAGGACACGATTTCAAATTTGAAATTTTCCTTAAAATCATTTTCATATCTTCCAAATATTTTAACCAAAATTTTAATATCATTACTTCCACTTAAAATTTGAATCCTATTAACATATTAAGTGCAACCTGTACGACTTAATTTAAATAATTCATACTGCCACTTTACAATCTTAAGATCATTTCCAAACCAACTTTATATCCGCTCAAAGCTGTATAACTATAATCCAATAATTCATGATATCAAACCTCAAAATCAACTCATTTCTTAAATTAGTTGTATATAGGTTCTAACTATTTTTCTGCAGTATCAAATAAGATTTTATCAATCCTCCGGTGATTACTACTTAGAAATATCAAGGTTAAACTTTCTTTGGTAATATCCCAACTTAGAAACTGCTAACCATTAAATCACACTTTCAGAAAATGCCTTTTATAACTTAGTTAAGGTCTCCGTGTATTCCAATTACCAATGTAATCCTTCTAGCCATATGGTTGAACAATAAGTATATAGTAGTGTAGTCATCTTTCTAACCATGTTTAAGCATAAGAGGATAGGGTGTTGGTAGAAAGAGTTCAAGCAAGATACAAAAATCAAGGGAGGCAACGAGAGTTCGAAATTTAGAAACCAAAGAAGGTGATCAAGTATGTAGATGAGATTCCTAGACTCTAATCCTATATTGCAGGCTCACATCGGTACAGTAACATAACCAAAGTGATAAACTCGACCTGCATGGGCCACCACAAAAACATGTAACGTCCCAGTCCCAAAATACGTAGGACTAGGTACATAGACATGCCAGCTGTATACATACGAAGTATACTCCAATATATGGAAACCTCGTATGAATACATAAGCTGTAAAATGCAGTAAACCAAGAGTAATCTAATCTCATCCACGAAATATAAGAATAAAAGATGTCATATAATGATAATGAATTGTCATTGATACATATAGTTGGGTGGAGACAAATCAACTACCAACTATGAAAAGAAATACAAGATATGCAAAAGAATAATTTTGGCTAGCGAAGCGAAGACGATCTAAGCGCAATCATCCTCGAAGAAATAGAGATGGTCACAGCTAGAGCTAGAGCACCTGCGAAAGACAAGAACACACACCCGGAGAGATAACCAGGTCCTCAGAGGGACGTAACAAGACATATAATATCATGCTATATAAATTGAATAAATATTGCTCAAATAAATAAGTCAATTGAATTATAACATGGTCCAACACGCACCTATTGAACTAGCGTACCATCTCCCCAACCAAACAAGGACAGGAGTGATGGAACTGGAGATTCCCAGGACCCTTCCTTTGGTGTGCGTATTGATCGATAGAAAGTTAAACAGATCTAATACGTGTTCTAACCCTTCATAGGCGGAAACTAGGGTTCACGAATTATACCTGCGGTGGAAAGGAGACAAGTAATTCCTGGTAATCTTGAGCGGACGATCCTAAGATCTTCTGCACGTATTCCTTCCTCGAGTTGGACGTCGTGTGGGCGACGATCTCCCAACCTTTTCTTCTCCTTGACAGCCCTCTCTTTCTCTCCTTACGTGAATCACAAATTTAGAGAAAATTTCTGATTTCTGATCAGTAAAATGGCAGCCAGAGAATAGAGGATATATATAGGCTACGACAGGGACCATGAGGAGAAATTAGGGTTAGGCCTCCTAACGGATCTGGATATCCCGTGTTCAGCCCGAACACACAATCCAGGCCCATTAACAATAGCTCGGTCCACTAATGAGCTATTGTTGCACTACCTCCCTAATCCCAAATTATGTTTGTGGGCTCCTTTTATTATATGCTCGTTTGGCTCCCCATGTTAAGATATCGTATGTCCGTCGATCAAATTAAGTTACTGACAACTATATTGATTCGACATCTTTTATCCTTAAGTAGTACCGCTCAACTTTATTTATCATGTCAGATATAATCCACCTGCATGATTTACATGACAATCCTTATGAGCTCCTCAAGAGGACATCATCAACCCGATGTATCGGGACATAGATTCCATTTATAATCAACAGCCCATCATACATACAATGTTATTATCCAATTCATAGAGGATGTTGATCCATAATGAATCTTACTCTTTTATGAGTCAAAGTAATGTACACTTCATATACATGTCCGTTATTATATCCGGATTAAGAGCACAAGCATCCATAATAACAGTGGTATTTGTTCTCTTATGTAGTCAGTACAAAGAGAACAACCTCAAGTGGTCCTGTTCAATACACACAAAGTGTACTATTGTAAACCTATAGTCAAGATAGACTAATACCAGATTACACTACAACCTTTCCAATAGATTGTCCAAGTCCATCTAGGTTGTGAACTATTTATATACTCTATAGGAAACTGATAATATGATCTTCTGTGTGACACCACACACCATATTATCTACAATATAGAATATCAGACATTTGTATTAACACTTGCAACAAATATAATATGCAAACATTTGCCCATATGATTCTCATTCAAAATTTAAGGAAATAAGGTTACTACAAAAGTGATGTTTTTAGTATATAACCCTAACAATATCCCACTTATACTCAAAGAATTGCTTTTTCAGGATACTGTTACAAATCTCCCACTTATACTTAAAGCCATGCTGCTACACATCTGACTCCTATTCCCTCAACATGACTGTCAAAAGCCTTAGCTGGTAAGCTCATTGTAAAGGGATCAGCTAGGTTGTCGGCTGATGTTATCTTGATCACAGCAACTTTTTCTTTCTTTATGAAATCTCGTATCCGGTGGTACTTATGCTCAATGTGTTTGCCTGTCTTATGGGCTCGTGGTTCCTTCGAGTTTGCCACTGCACCACTATTATCACAATAAAGTGTAATAGACTTAGGCAAACTAGGTACCACATCCAAGTCCAACAGCAAGTTTCTGAGCCAAACCGCTTCTTTGGCTGCCTCAGAGGCCGCCACATACTCGGCTTCCATGGTAGAATCAGCAATACATTTTTGCTTGATACTCCTCCACACAATGGCTCCACCTCCCAAAGTAAACACATAACCTGAGGTAGATTTCCTGGAATCCCTATCTGACTGAAAATCTGAGTCTGTATACCCCAAGGGAACTAAACTATCTGCCTGGTAAACTAGCATATACTCTTTAGTCCTTTTCAGGTACTTCAAAATATGCTTTAACGGCAGTCCAGTGCTCTTGTCCTGGGTTAGACTGATATCTGCTGACCATGCCTACAGCAAAGCAGATGTCTGGTCTCGTACATAGCATTGCATACATTAAGCTTCCTACTGCTGAAGCATAAGGAACTGCTTTTATGTTCTCTATCTCTTTAGGTGTCCTCGGACACTGCTCCTTTGATAGAGCAATTCCATGTCTAAAAGGTAAGAACCTTTCTTAGAATTTTGCATACTAAAACGAGTTAGTACAGTATCGATATAGGAAGCTTAGGATAAGCCCAACATCCTTTTCTTGTGATCTCGTAGAACTTTGATCCCAAGGATGTGACCTACTTCTCCCAAGTCCTTCATATCAAACTGTTTGGATAACCATACCCTTACATCAGATAATACCTTCACATTGTTTCCAATGAGCAAGATGTCATCCACATAAAGTATTAGGAACACCACCACGTTTTCGTCACACTTTCTGTATACACATGATTCATCCTGACATTGATCAAATCCATTAGATTTTATCACCTGATCAAAACATATGTTCCAAGATCTGGAAGCTTGCTTAAGTCCATAAATGGACTTCTTGAGCTTACAAACAAGATGCTCCTGGCACTTTTCAATGAACCCGTCTGGTTGCTTCATATAGATGTCTTCCTCAAGACTTCCATTAAGGAAGGCTGTCTTGACATCCATTTGCCAAATCTCATAATCGAGATAAGCTGCAATAGATAAAAGAATCCGAATAGACTTAAGCATGGCTACAGGAGAAAAGGTTTCCTCATAATCGATACCCTCTCTTTGAGTAAAACCTTTTGCTACAAGCCGAGCTTTAAAGGTTTCAACCTTACCGTCTGATCCTCTTTTCTTTTATAGACCCACTTGCATCCAATGGCTTTTACACCAACGGGTGGTTCTACAAGCTCCCAGACCTGATTAGAATCCATAGATTCTATATCAGATATCATTGCTTTTTGCCAAGACTCTGCATCTTTATCTTGGAGTGCTTCATTGTAGGTACAGGGATCATAATCTTGTTCCTCAGGGACAAAGTCTGACGACTCTCCCAAGAACATATATCTATCAGGTTGTATCACAACCCTCCCACTACGACGAGGCACTATCGGTTGTGGTGTAACATTTGTGACACGTTGTGCAGTTATTTGTGGTTCAACCTCTTGTACTATTGGTACTGAAGTACTTGGTGTCTCACGTCTCAGTTCTTCTAGAACAACTCTACTTGTGGGTTTATGGTTCATCACATAGTCTTCCTCTAAGAATCGGGCATTGGTGCTAACAATGACCTTCTGATCCTTAGGACTATAAAATAAATCTCCTTTCGTTCCTCTTAGATAGCCTACAAACAAGCGTACTTCTGTACGAGATTCCAACTTATCTGTTTTCCCATTCAGCACATGTGTTGGACTACCCCAAATGCGAACATGTTTCAGACTAGGCTTACGCCCAATCCACAGCTCTGTGGGAGTAAGAGGTACTGACTTAGAAGGAACCAAGTTCAAAATATAAGCTGCAGTCTCTAAGGCATATCCCCAAAACGAATATGGTAAATCAGAATAACTCATCATTGATTTAACCATCTCCATAAGAGTTCTATTCCTTCTTGCGGCTACACCATTCTGTTGGGGCGTTCCAGGTGCAGTCAATTGGGATGCAATCCCAGCCTCTGATAAATAATCCCTAAACTCTCCAAAGAGGTACTCGCCACCATGATCTGATCGTAATGACTTGATACATTTTCTATGATGTTTCTCCGTTTCAGCCTTGTACTCTTTGAATTTCTCAAAGCACTCAGACTTACGGTGTATCAAATAAATGTATCCATACCTTGAATAATCGTCAATAAATGTGACAAAATATTCAAAGCCACCTCTAGCTTGGATAGTCATGGGTCCACACAAATCAGAATGAACCAATTCCAACACATCTTTGGCCCTATACCTCTTTGCCGTAAAAGGCCTTTTGGTCATTTTACTTTCCAAGCAGGATTCACAGACTGGTAGTGCCTCCACTTCCAATGAACTCAAAGGTCCATCTTCAACCAGTCTTTGAATCCTTCTTAGGTTAATATGCCCCAATCGTAAGTGCCAAAGATATGTTTGGTTCATACAAGAAGGTTCTTTTCTCTTATTTAAGTTAGATGACATATTATTCATTTCCATAAGTTGCATTGTGGGCGAAATAGGATTAATGACATACAAATTATCAACCAATGCACCAGAACAGATAAAATGTTTATTCTTTCTAATAACAATATTGTCATTAAAATAAATCGAATATCCATCCTTAACTAACATAGAAACAGAAACTAAATTTCTTCTAAGTGAAGGTGCATAAAGACAATCTCTCAATGTCAAATACTTATTTCTACCAAAAGATAAAGTAACATCTCCTAATGCAACGACCGATACTTTTGTAGCATCACCCATGAACAAGCATATCTCTCCATCACTGAGCCATTTGGTTTCCTGGAACCCCTACAATGTATTGCAGACATGATTAGTGGCTCCTGTATCTACACACCAGGTGCCGGTAGATAACACCGCTAAACATGTTTCAACTACTAGTAAATGAGATATACCTTCTTTGTTCCCTTGTTTGAGAAGTGGACAATCAGTCTTCCAATGTCCTGACCCTTTGCACTTGAAACATTTGTCTTTCGGCTTTTTTACCGCGCCTTGAGGTCCCATGCCCTTTTTTGCTGAGTTTGCCTGTTTCTGAATGTTATTCTTCTTCTTACCGCCTTTTGGATTAGAAGTAGAAGCCTTTTCAGAAACAAAAACATGACCACTCTGCCTAAAGAGAGATTCAGCATCCTGTAGCTCTTTTGCAAGTTCTGCCAAACTATACAACCTTTTGTTCATGTTGTAATTAAGACAGAAATTATCAAAACTTTTAGGCAGAGTCCTGAGAATGATATCGACCTGAGATTCCCCATCGATTTTAGCTCCAAGGATCTCCATCTCATTCAGATGACCCATCATCTTGAGAACATGATCCCTTACTGGTGTACCCTCAGCCATTTTTGTATTCATCAAACATTTCATAACAAACTGCCTAGCTGCTCTACTCTGATGTCCGAAGAGTTTCTTGAGGTTATATATCATGTCATAAGCTGTGGCCATGGCCTGATGCTGATGTTGCAGTACATTTGACATAGATGCCAGAATGTAACACCGCGCCATCTCATCTGCCTTTTTCCACTTCTTATAAGCCTCTTTGACCTCTTCATCAGAGTTAGCATCAGGCTTAGGTGGGCATTCCTCAACAAGTACATATTTGTACTCCTCAGCAGTCAGAACAATGTCCAAATTACGTTTCCAGTCAATATAATTAGGTCCAGTAAGTTTGTTTTCTTTAAGAATTACCATAAGTGGACTGAAAGAACCTATTTTTGAAATCCTGAGAATCACATAAATAAAATTATGTAGGGCAAAAAAACTTTTTTAAATTAACTAAATATTGATTCCCTCAAAACAATAATAAGAAATTCACCAACACCTTGAACACCATGAATTTAGCATGCCACAATAGTGTGGACGTATACAAATTCAACTTTGTTCAAGTAGATTTTTCTTATTAATTTTACTATCATGTCAATATAACTTTATGACAAATAAAATTAATATGCTGGACTTGCTCTGGTCATACAAATAATAGCAGTGACTCCGATGGGGAGGATACCATTATTTGTATCTAAGTGTATACCATTACTTAATACTAAGTCCATTACCTTGTAATGAGTTCCTTCAGATGGAGAAGTGAACACATACTAGGTAACTTTCTACAATTATTCCTAAGGAAGTTTGTACTGGTGATCCATAATTATACTCATCCGATATGGAGGAAAGCACTAAAGTCAACACGCAAGTATAATTACATCACCTACAAACCAGTAATGGAGACCATAGGATTTATACTAAATAAAAATCCTCTCCCACTTAGTTATTTAACAATAAAGGTTTTTCTACTAGTTGATATTATGTCCATGTTGTCCATTATTAATGTAGGCTTGGTTTTTCAAAAAAAACAACCACACAATAATAAACATGCATAATCAGAAAAAGCAAAATGACAAAAATAAGAGAAAATATCCAACTATTATGGTCATCTTTGCTGCTTCGTCCTCAACTATTCGAATCCAAAATCTGGCGTTGCGCAGATCTATTCGGGGTTCGACCTGCCCGGTCAGGTCGCGGGGTTCGGGGCAGCGTCCCGATTTTAAAAAAAAGGTTTTGGCTGTCGATTCCTTCATCGAAAATCATATGTCTGCCTCTGGACTGCTTAAAAGTAGCATCTCGTCCGGCGTCAGAAACAGCTACCACCGCCATCACGATTGATCAAAAATAATTAAAGTTACATCAATCTTATGCCTCCTGAAGGAGTTCACACATAATCTAGATTGAAAAATTAAAATAATAAGCACGATCAACCCTCGTGATTTTAATTATATCCACAACAACAACAACATCCACGACATGTCCGTGGTTTAAATAACACAATAAAAAAACATGCATTGGACCATAATAGTTGGATCTAAGATGCCTGCAAAACCGAGTTAGAACAAATCTATGTCTACCGACTATTACATAGTGCAGGTTTTATTGGACAACATGGACATATCAATCAATACGTAGATCCAAAGTGGCTCTGATACCAATTGATGGAACTGGAGATTCCCAGGACCCTTTTTGGTGTGCGTATTGATCGATAGAAAGTTAAACAGATCTAATACGTGTTCTAACCCTTCATAGGTGGAAACTAGGGTTCACAAATTATACCTGCGGGGGAAAGGAGACAAGTAATTCCTGGCAATCTCGAGCGGACGACCCCAAGATCTTCTGCACGTATTCCTTCCTCAAGTTGGACGTCGTGTGGGCGACGATCTTCCAACCTTTTTTTCTCCTTGGCAGCCCTCTCTTTCTCTCCTTACGTGAATCACGAATTTAGAAAAAATTTCAGATTTCTGATCAGTAATATGGCGGCCAGAAAATAGAGGATATATATAGGCTACGGCAGGGACCATGAGGAGAAATTAGGGTTAGGCCTCCTAACGGATCTGGATATCCCGTGTTCAGCCCGAACACACAATCCAGGCCCATTAACAATAGCTTGGTCCACTAATGAGCTATTGTTGCACTACCTTCCCAATCCCAAATTATGTTTGTGGGCTCCTTTTATTATATGCTCGTTTGGCTCCCCATGTTAAGATGTCGTATGTCCGTCGATCAAATTAAGTTACTGACAACTATATTGATTCAACATTTTTTATCCTTAAGTAGTACCGCTCAACTTTATTTGTCATGTCGGATATAATCTACAAGCAGGATTTACATGACAATCCTTATGAGCTCCTTAAGAGGACATCATCAACCCGATGTATCGGGACATGGATTCCATTTATAATCAACAGCCCATCATACATACAATGTTATTACCCAATTCATAGAGGTTGTTGATCCATAATGAATCTCACTCTTTTATGAGTCAAAGTAATACACACTGCATATACATGTCCGTTATTATATCCGGATTAAGAGCACAAGCATCCATAATAACAGAGGTGTTTGTTCTCTTATATAGTCAGTACAAAGAGAACAACCTCAAGTGGTCCTGTTCAATACACACAAAGTGTACTAGTGTAAACCTATAGTCAAGATAGACTAATACCAGATTACACTACAACCTTTCCAATAAATTGTCCAAGTCCATCTAGGTTGTGAACTATTTATATACTCCATAGGAAACTGATAATATGATCTTCTGTGTGACACCACACACCATATTATCTACAATATAGAATATTAGACATTTGTATTAACACTTGCAACAAATACAATATACAAACATTTGCCCATATGATTCTCATTCAAAATTTAAGAAAATAAGGTTACTACAAAAGTGATGCTTTTAGTATATAACCCTAACAAGGAGATGGTAAACTAATTCACGGTGACGTATCTTTCTATGCTATGAATCCAATATGGTATCCAGACCCCAACAAGGTTCAATACCTTCTCATCGAAGTAGTAAGTCACACCTACAACCAAACAAGGACAAGATGAGACGAACTAATTCGCGACAAGTTATTGTTCCAAGCCACGGTCGAATACAAGTACCCAAACCAAGAGTACTCATACCTGACGGATAGGGTAGCCTAACCGTTCTAAGTGAATACAGTTTTAAGAATATTTCATGGTCGTATGACTACTGGGTCAAGTCAAGAAAATACCAATGCAATACCTCAGTAGCTAGTCACAACACCATATTCTATTCCTCAGTATCGAGCGAGTCTATAGCATATAGTCTACCTATCGTTCCTCAGTAGCGAGCGAGTCTACGATAGATAGGGTGGTAGTCAACTTCCAATCATGTTCTCCCCGCCCAATGCCAACTCATAACTGCTAAGTCTTCTAGCATGCAATTCTAATAGCAGTTATTTCCTAACGTATGGCTTATACGTACTGGTGGCCAGCCAATCACGCATGTCCGAGTCCTATATGTGACTCACAACAACGTGGTATAAATGTGTCAAGGCCTATGCATGCAACACACAAGGTGGTCCCTTAAATCTAGGTTTAATGTGTAAGAAAAATAATACATAGCAGGAGAATATAAATGAACAGAAAGTTCTAACAGGTTATGCCATGTATCACAGTTTATTTTGCATAAAAAAATAATGAATAATGCATGAAATATTAGTTAAATAATTAAACAGCAAATGGCAAGGTGTCTTGCCTGAGGGTGGTACGAGATGTAGCAAAATCTAACAGTCAGAATCGTCAATGCGAAAGTCAAAATTCACAAGGAGCTCCGGATGCTGAAACAAACATCACGAACGAGTTTGGAATAAAAGATATGCCTAGGAAACGCCTATCCAAAAGTCAAATTCTGGAACACGAGCAAAATCGTAATTTTGGGTCAAAACGATGTCCGCCGTTGGACCCGCCTTGCACCGAAATGTGCGCCAGAACCTACGGTCTCTAAAGTCGTCAAACTACATGTCTATGAATTTTTTTTTCTGAGACGAACTCAATGGTATGTCCAATTTTGGATTCCGAGGAGCCGTGCACAAAAACGTCCGTTGAGTGGGATTGTGGGCCCGCCAAAATGGTGTCCCAGTCAGCGGTCTCAGAATCAGACCAAACTTGGCATACAGGACCAAAAAAATATTTTGAGTCCAATGGCGCAAGTTTTGTCACGATTTGATGAGTGTGCACAAAGTAATTGGAAAATATCGAAAAGGCCCGATACGAAAAAATTTGACGGATACGGATCAAATTCGTCGCATACACGCAACCAACTTGAATTCCGTCAAAGCCCGCACGTTCGCAACGTCGATACGGACCCTTCGGTACTCTCAGTTTGCGATAGGGTCGCCAGGTTTGTCGGGACGTACCTCGTACCGGGGTTTTTAAGTTTTTGAAAACTAATTTTTCGTGATTTTTAATCTAATTAAACCTGTAATTTATTGCAGAATAAATAAAACTATTTGAAGGGAATGCTAGAGGGTCATGTGGGATTTCTACAGGAATTTACGGATCTAAAAACGGACAAGAATTGGAAGAGAATTTAATTGGATAAGTCGGGTACCTCGATATTAAAAACTGCCGTTGTTGTGGGTGTTGGTTGTTGTTGTTGTCGCCGTTGTTGCTCCGGCGGGCTGGGCACGCACGTCGAGGAGAGGGGGAGGATGAAGGACGGAGGAAAGAGGAGGAAGGAGGTGGAGATTACGGTTTAATGGGAATTGGAGTTTACTTAACTTACATATATATATATATATATATATATATATATATATATATATATATATATGTATATATATATATATATATATATATATATATATATATATATGTTTATGTGGGAAGGAGGAAGGGGGGTTCGTCCCTTGTGGCCGCACAATGCTGCTGATGTAGCTTTATTCTTGTGGAGAAAAGTGGGCGGCCAATGCTGCTTTGTTCGGTTGGTTTATGTGGGAAGGAGGAAGGGGGGGTTCGTCCCTTGTGGCCGCACAATGCTGCTGATGTAGCTTTATTCTTGTGGAGAAAAGTGGGCGGCCAATGCTGCTTTGTTCGGTTGGTGATGTGGTCGGTTCCCACTTGTGGGGCCGACCACACACATTTTTTTTTCCTAATCAAATCTTTTTATTCTCTAATCAAATCTTTTTAGGTATATATATATCCATACATATACACCATAAATATATATAAAAATCTAAATAAAAATTCAAATGTTATCTACTCCAAATATTTAATATATTTAAACATATACATATATATAAATTCAATCAACTTAAAATAATACTAACCTCTCAATAAACATATTTATTAAATGTTCACAAAATAACTTTAATATTAATAAAATAACAAAAATTGCTCCAATGGGTGAACTGTACCACACACCCTTATCCGGGTCCAAAAAATGTACAATTTTGTAAAATATTATTTAAATAATAAAATACCAATAATTGCACAAATGATTAAATAATTTGAAATTGTACATGAAATTCTAAAATAATTTAGAAATTATTTTTACGTACATAAAATATGTCCACATGGCCACCTTGGTCCCATCACATGCCTACCTGGGCTTAAATTCGGTCCGGACCCAGTTCGGACTGGTTTGGCCCAACTGGGTCATCTAAAAAATCAATATATAAAATAATATCATATTAAAATAATTTAAATGAGTGAATTCACAACTTGGTATGGTTTTCCTATTTGGATATTACTATGGCTAAGCTTCCCCCGGTATAGCTAGTACACTAGTCAAGGCACACTGCTACATCTTTCGTGCCAAAATCATGGTAGTCAGGTGCTCTAAAACTCAACAATGGCTTAGATCATTTTTAAAAAAATTGTAAATTGCATAAATTCATTTTTAAGTCTAATAAAATAATAATTAAAAAATAGGGGTTTTACATCAAATTTGGGTGGTTGAGACTTGGTCAGCCTGCCATGTGTCCTATCGCAGGATAGGGTCAATCTGCTTGAGTCATTTTGAGCCGCATAGGTCTTTTAGTGTTTGGCCATGCTGGGCCGCATAAGACTAATGCGACTTAAGTCGTAGTCTCCTTTAGTCCGCATGTAGCTTGGGGACTTGTGAGCCGTATAGATTCTATATTCTGGGCCGCATAAAGCTCGTGTGGCCCAGGTTGCAGTCACCCTCGGCTGCATGAAGCACATGGATTGAGCCGCATAAGGTTCATGCGGCTCGGGTCGCTGTCCTTCTGGTCGCATGGCCATGTCCAGGCACGTGGACCCTGTGTTATGTCTTATCTTCTTTTTGTCAGAGTGTCAGCTGTCAGTTTTGTCAGTTTTGACAGAGTTTGTCAGTTTTATCAGAAGGGCTGATCGTCTTGGCCGCATAAGCGACTCTTCCTTCTGCGGCTCAAATCAGTCTGGTTGCTTTTTAATATATAATCTGAGATAGTGAAGATGGGCCGCAGGGGGCATGTCGTGTCTGTCATGCGGCTCTTCTTCATGCGGACCAATTTGGCCTAAAGTACTCATGCGGTCAGTTGTGATCCGCATGAACCCCATATTTTTTATGCTTCTATACCCAGCTGCAGGGAGGTCAGATACAGGTGCAGTACCAGCCGAGGACCCCGAACATTCAGGACTTCCAAAAGACAATTAGGATTCAGATAGAGGCAGCGGGCAGCAAGATGTAGGACCTTGCCCGTATATGGTACCAGACCGACCCTAGAGTTGATAATGAGGGGCAGGCATGGAAGGCTTTTAAGAAAATTTTCAAGGAGGAGTTCTTCCCCGATACAGCACTTGGTGCCTTGGAGATGCAGTTTGAGAGTCTGGTTCAGGAGAACAAGACAGTAGAGGAGTATGCTAGGGAGTTCTGCCATCTGGGCAGATTTGTAGAGGGCCTTAGCGAGTCGACGAAGGCTAGGAGGTTCCGAAAGGGTTTGATGAGGGAAGTCAAGTCCTTGACCTAGAGCGACAAAGATGCTACCTTCGAGCAGATCTTGGCAGAAGCCATGGCAGGAGAGGATGACTTGGAGCTCAAGTCTAAGAGGAGCCAAGATGATTCAGGAGGGGCTAGTAGGAGTGGAAAGAGCCCTTTTGTGCAGAAGGTAGCACACCAGCCACAGCAGATGTGGACACCAGCTAGAGTTTAGCAGGCACAACATCAGCCTCGAGGACAGAACCGCAGGGTGCCGACTTGTGCCTACTGCAAGAAGCCGGGGCACGTTTGGGACTCTTATAGGAGAAGGCTGAAGGTTTGCCTATTCTGTGGGTCTGACGCACATCGGATGATAGGTTGCCCCACTGCACCTCCATATGAGGGAGTTAGGCCACCTGTGGCACAGTAACATGCCCAGCACCAGAGGGGCGGAGCTTTTGCGCTGACGGTCGAGGAGACCGACGCTATAGGTGACGGGTTAGCAGGTCTGTCTTTTCTGTTCTTCTTCTCCATCTTAATGTGTGATTTTATTAGTACCTGTCAGAATATTCTTGTGATATGCTAGATAGGATAGTGACCCTATTCGAGAGTGTGAAATCATGATCAGTAGGACTATGATTTGCATGTTATAGATAGTTTTCTTGACTTTGATTGATTGGGGGTTTGACCTAGAAGGAGTACGATCACCTTAAATTTCGAGGACAAAATTCTTCTAAGGAGGGTAGACTTGTAACCACCACTTTTTTAAAATGAAGATAATTTTAAACTTTTGTAAAATTGACCATTAAATAATATGTTTTAAATCATGTTAGTGATTTTTGATGAATTTTTAATTAATTTAATACTATTTAAATTAGTGAATTATAATTTTGGTGTTCTACTAGTGTAACCCTAGAACTACTTAGCCTAGAGACTATCATATGTGATTAGATAAGCCAATTACCACTTTTAGGCTAAGGGTATTTTGGTCATTTTGTGACTATTGAATTAATTAGGATTTTGATTAATTGGTAATGTGCTAAGTGTTATGTTAGACCTTAACCTAGAATTGCCCTAACCTAGATTTTAGTCATGAGCCTAGATATTAGATTAGAAGCTTCCATCACATGACAAGGTTAGGAATATCTAGATATTAAGTTAAGAGAAGGATATTTGTTAAGATTAGATATTTAGCATGGGCCTTTACCTAGAAGGCCTTGAATTATATTGGTAGAGGCCTCTAAATCACCTAGAACTAAACCCTAACCCTAGAGACAAACCCCTTGGCTGCCATGAGAAGCCTCTTCTCTTATATAAACACATGTTAGCCTCCCTTTGCCTCTTTTCATTACATCTACAAACCCTAATTAGTGTTCTTCCCCAAATTCACCCTCCTTTCACCAAATCAACTCCAAATTGAGCCCAGTCAACTGCAACACACTCCTCTACTATAAAAGTGACCATTGATGGATAGCTAGCAAGGATTTGGAGCAAGTTGACACTTGGAAGTGGAGGAATTTGGCCCTCAAGTGCATTTACATTGAGATTCCAACTCTTAATAGGTAATGGCCTCTAAACCCATTAATATTCTGATTTCTCTTCATATATTCATTTATTTAGGGTCCTTCCACCTGTAGACCAAGTTTGGTAGGATTTTATGTCCATTTGATATGTGTACCGGAGGTTTATCGGAGTGCTATGTAATGTGTTTGGTGAAATGCCACAAAGAAATGAATGTAAATGTTTTTCAAAAATAATTACATATTTTTGTAGCTAATTACTTGTAGATACCATCATAAACACTAAGCACGAATTTGTGTCCTTTTCGTGTCCAAAATGGACACAAGGACACAACACGAGGGTTATGGTGCCCTCCCCTGCTGCCCGACCCCTAGAATGGATACGACATGCCACATGGACACGTGCCACTTGGCCAGTAGGTCGGGGTAGTGACTGACAGTCCAGTCCCCAAGTTACACATGATTTTGTGTCGGGTCCTGAGAGGAATCGTGTCTGTACTAGTTTTTTCTTACATTGCACACACACGGATTATTGCTCTGACACGCACTTGTATCACGGACACGAGAGCACTTGGACACGATACAGATACTTGTACACCTTGTCCTAGACCCAGGTTACCTGTGTACACAAGCACGAGGTGATTGGTTGGACACGTGGAGAGCTGTATTGCTCGACACTTCAGCACGAGCCCCAGTTCACATAGTTTTGACTCTATGTTGACACTTAGTTTGGACACATTTTTAGACACAATCTTGACACTTTGTGGACACGAATGACCCCCCTGGCTCCCTCTCATATTCATACACACCCCCTCTTCCTTTTTTCCAATTTTACTTGAGTTTTAGGTTTTCGAATTTCACAGTAGATGTTCACATGGATGCCTGTGTTCGACTGTGAGAGACTAGGGTTTTTCAGGTGATGCAATATTGATTTCTGACCTGGGTTTGTAAAATTTTGACCTGGGTTGTAAGTGTGGTTGTTTATGAGCCTGGGGGCTTAAGGTTTTTCTAAGTTGTTGTATATATATATTTTGTGTTTATATATGATACTATGTATTATGTATAGTATAGAGTGATACATATGCCCTATGAAGTGGGTTCTAGGTTTTTATTGATGTGTGAGTATATATATATATATAGCTAAAATATATATATATATATATATATATATATATATATATATATATATATATATATATATATATATATATATATATAGCTATGGTTATATTGTTATATAAATATGTCTGCCGTAGTGTCTTTGAGTTTAAGGGTTCAGAAATTGATGAGTTGAGTTGGTAACTTGGATGGAGTGAGGGGTGAGTATGGCTTGGCTTGATCCTGCCTTGGCATTGCCATTAGCAGTTGGCAGCAAGCAAAGGTAGCGGTAGCATTATAACAGAAGGCAGTAGAGTAGCATGGCTTTGGCTAGTAGCAGCAGGTTAGCACCAGCAGTAGCAGTAGGTAACATATGCAGTGGCAGTAGAGGTGCTTGGTCACTTGGCCATGTTACCTGTGGTTAACAGATAGTTTGGGCCAGTGGGTATGTTAGCTAGCAGATTTGGTAGTTAGTGTATTAGGATTTTGTGATTTTTTTTAGATGTTAGTATCTAGTGAGAGTTCAGATGTTAGTTTTGATGGGAGTTTAGATGTCCTAGTATCCTAAATTGGAGTATAAGTATCAGATATTGGTGTCTTGGCCATTCCAAGTATGTTAGTGTATTAGATTATTAGAAGTACCTCAAATAGGATATTTGATGTATCTTAGTATTTTGGGTTAGTTTGTTAGTGTCCTGTTCTGGACTGTTAGTACCTTGGTATGGTTGTTCAGTGATGTGTCCATAGGATATCTTAGTGTGTTAGTCAGTTGAGTGAAGGGCTTGGTTAGAAGTTAATTTCTGGGTATTAGAGTCATTTGATAGACAGTATAGGGATAATAGCCTAGGAAGAGGTTTAGCCTATAGTCTAGGTAGTGTATTACCTAGAAGAGTTTGGTGTACCCCATATACACTTGTATAGGGTATATATTAATATGGTAAGAGAGTATAGGTAGAAAATGGCTTGATATAGAATGATTTTACTTGGTTGACTAGAGTTGACCAAAAGTCAACATTGAGTCAATATGTGACCAATTAACCTTAGAAGTTGACCACGGTTTACTTGGTTGACTATAGAGTTGACTAGAGCTTGACCTAAACCTAGATAGTCTAAGTTTGACCTAGTTTGACTTGAGGGTTGACCATAGTTGACCATGAGTTGACTTTGACCTAGACTGGCCTAGAATCATGTAGATTGCATTGTAAACTTTATTTAACCATATATTGAACACATTTTAACCTATATTGCTCTAAGCAGGACATTGTGACTCCGGTTCAGACATCTGATATTCATCAGTCTTTCAGGGTATCAGGCGAGTACATTCTCTGATAGTTCTTTCATTTACTTGTCGATTACTGTATTTCAGTTGTAGTTAGTTCTATTTGATTCTATGTTACAAACACGAATTGATATTATTGGATCCATTGCATGCGACACTCACCTTTTACATGTCTGGCCTCTATTATTGGAACTATTACTGGAATCACCTACTGGCATTATTATATGTTCTGGCTGGACTTGTACTTATTTTTGTGTCGGGTTATGGATTCACTTGCACTTGTTGGACGGGAAAATATTTGAGTAGACATGTGAACATTCCCATACTGGAACCACCTCCCTTGGACTTATACTGGAAACGATAGCTATCCCTCACCTGATCAGTGTGTGATGTGCCGTATTACCCATAGCCGTTTACATGTCGATCTCGATATTTTAAAACACACTATTAGAGTATTGTCCGGACTCACCCTGGATTATTGATCATGTACTGGATTCATCTTGTACTGGACTCACACTGGGATCACACTTGACTTACATTGTACTGTCTGGACTTATATTATGTTACTCTAGTTCAGCTAGCTTGTGTTACAGTCTTTATTGCCATGTTCTTTTGATTCGTTACATTACTTCTCTTTTACTTTAACTGTTGCTCTATATCATCACCTGTATAAAACCTCCATGCTTCATCAATATAACTGTCTATAACTGTTTTATAGTCTTTGTCATTTACTTGAAATTTCTAGATGAGTTGTGCTTGTTCCAATCCTGACTGGATAAGTTGACAAAATATTACAGATGTTTGCCTCGAGCACACTTGTCCTACTTGCCTTGGAGCAGGAGATGGCTTAGCTACCTTGGGCCCCGACTCCCATGAGTGATCGGGAGACTAGCTTAGTAGACTTGTCTAGATTTTATGTTTAGAACTTGAATTGTAATAAGTTGCGATATTGAATTTGTTTTGAGATTGTTTGAGATATTATTATTATTATTTAGTAGTTTTATTTGTTGTTGTTTAGTCTTCTTAGTTATAAACACTACCAAAATTTATCGATTTAGCGACGGCCAGATCCGTCGCCCGTCCGACGGGAATTTGTATTAGCGACCGATCACTGACGGGTTTTGGCCAAAAAAATTCGTCGGCAATCAGCTCGTCGCTAATAAAGGTCCGTCGCTACGTAGTCGTTAAGCGACAGAATAGCAACGACATTTCGACTTTACAATACGAAGCATTGTCGACTACTTTCCGACAGACGTTCGTCCATTTCAAATATTAAATAGTGAACTGTGTAAACAATAGCGACGTAATGGTCCGTCGGTAAACTGTCGTAATAGCGTATCAGAGTGTATCGTTCCGTCGCTATTCCATCGATCGCCATCGATAACAAAGGACGGATTAGCGACGGCAAACAGACGGATTATCCGTCGACCAGGTTCTGGAAATGCTTGGAATTTCCAGAACCATGGCGACGGATGCGTCGTCGCTATTCCGTCGCTTCGCTGTTGACAGAGCGAATGATTAGTGGCTGATTATCCGTCGCCATGATTTTGGAAATGTCCAACATTTCCAGAACCTGGTCGACGGAGCTTCCGTCGCTATGCCGTCGAGAGAGCGACTGATAAGTGGCTGATTATCCGTCGCCGTAGCGACGGATGTTCCGTCGCTATTCCGTCGAATTATATACCACCAGAACCATGCCGACGGATATTCCGTCGACCACCCGTCGCTACCTGAAAACAGTTTCAAACCTCCAGTTGGCGACGAAAATTCCGTCGAAAATTAGTCGAAAACTGGAAATATCTGTCGCTAACCTGTCACTAGTCCGTCGCTAACTGAGATTTTTTGGAAAAAAATTGTAGCACTTTCCCTGTTCACAAAAATATGCATAAACCAAACCAATATATAATGCACACCAATTATCCAACAATCACATAGACCAAATATATAATGCACACCAATTATCCAACAATCACATAGACCAAATATGCACATACGAATTTAATGCACACCAATTATCCAAGAATCACATAGACCAAACCAAATTAATAGAAAATAGACATCAATTACCTTGAAGAGTAACATAATATCCGTCGCTATAATCTGATTATAGCACAATTAATCCAAAATTTCCACAAATATTCCAAATTTTCTTAATACAATATTTTAAGAAGGAGGAGGAGTTCGATTGCCCGGTGGTGGTAATCCCAGCTGCGACCGACGAATATACTCCTCCTCTAGGTACGACGGCAAGCCGTCGTAGACACTGCTCGAAAGTCGGCGTAGCTGCTCTGGCAACATGAGATCCAAGAGTGCCGTCACAGTCGGAGTCGGTACGAAAGGGGTATCAGGGTTGAAAGAAAGATGACCCACAGAAGAAGGACCGACACCAGCAGTCGACGGACCAGTAGAAGAAGGACCAACACCTGTAAAACCCCTAAATTTCTACTATATTTTTTTCTATTAAATTTGGTACTGATTTAAAATTTTGTACTGTACGTCACGTAGTCGTATTGTACGTCGTGTGCAAAATTTTGTTTTTAGTAATTGCTCGATGAGTGCGAATATGTGCAAGCGTACATATTTTTGAAAAACATTTTTTCTATTTTTTGAAGTAATATAGATAATAATTATTTCTAGCTATAATTTTCAAGTTTATGATTTTAATTTTGAAAAGCCATTCATTTATACAGTTATAATAATAAGTAATTTTTCCTATAAAATGGTATATTAGAAAAGTATATTTATGTAAATATTAATTGTACATACACATATATTTAGTAATTATTTATTAGTTTATTTTAAATAAAAATGTAATTTTCGAAATTATTATTATTAGTATTTTTTGAAAATATATTTCAAAATTATTGTGGCGATTTAAACCTTGATTTAAAATTTTGGATTTATTTGAATAGTTAAATATTTAAAATTTGATTTATCCCATTGATTTTAAACTAAAATTTTAATTAGATTTAAATTGGATTTATATTTGGATTTAGATTTGATTGGTTTTAAATTAAATTATGAATTATCAGTTTAAATGAATCCTAATTCTTATCCAATTGGGAATTCTCACATCCTATAAATAGGCAGGTACTCCTCCAATTTCTATCAATCATTATTTTTCCACAAATTTCCTCCATAAATCTACGTGCATCGTGTCTGTGTCCATCTAAATTCTTATTCCATATATTTTACATGTACATTTAATCCTCTCCCCCGTGTCGACAATCCCGACACGGCAAAAATGCTATCCCTAACCCAAATTCTAACTCAACCCTAACCCCTACTGTGCCGGACACTCCCCAACACAGATTCGTCCTATCCCGACGCCAGCCCCTTCTCCCGGCCAACGGCCGTAGACCCGAACCCCTAACCCTAGAAACACCATCACTTTCACCACGCCCATCCCAGCACCGTGAGCCCCAGCCAAACAACACCACCTGCCGTACCTCTCCTATTCCTCCTCCCAGAACTCCCTCGACGGACCCGACCAGCCATGACTCCACCTCCCCCTGCCTTCTTCCCCGACAGAAATCCACCAGAACCACTCCCCACACTTCTCTTCCCCGACACCACCAACATGGCCACTGGCCGAACCCCCCCAAAATGACTACCCGCCACCACCACAGAAAATAGGAAAATAGAGTAAGGAAAATAATTCCCAAACACCATCACCCCTTACCTATCTCGTCGGCCGGATCTGCTGCCTGCCGTCGTACGAAGTCCACCCCTCGCTGCCACCCTCCGTCGCGTCTGAACGCGCTGCCAGTCACCGCGCCCTTGCCGACCTGAGCCCATACCTCTCCGCCTTGCCCGTCGACTCCACCACGCTCGAGGATCTTCTGACCGCCTCCGCCTCTCCTTCCCACCAGTTCTGTCGCGCAACTATCTCCGTCGGTGAGCGCGTGCGCGCCGCCCGACCTTCACCCGCCTCGACGCCGTACCTGACCCAGCCACCGTGTCACCCAGAATCGGCTCGCCGGAGCTTGTCCCCTCCGTGCCGCGTCTCGATCACCACGAACACCGCCCCCATCTCCAGGCGAGCGCCCGTCCCGAGCGCCGTGTCCTGACCTCCGCTCCGGGAAGCCTCGTGCGCCGCCACGAGCGGCAGTGCCACATGTGGACGGATCTGCCGCCTCCGCTCGCTGCCCGGACCCGCAGCCGCCGCCGCCATGGCTGCGTGTAGTGCACCCCAGTCGGACACCCGCAGCATCCCGACCCTCTCCTCTGCCGAGCCACCTCCGGCGCCTCCATCGGCCAACAAACCTCGCCCGGTCGCCGGCGTGCCTCCACGAGACTGAGCCATCGCCGCCGATCCGGCATGTCCGAACACCCGCACCACCAGCACCGACGATCATCCGCCGAAACCCCCTCGCCACCGTCCTCGCTCGGTCGTGCGTCTCTTCCAGTGATCTCCACCTCTCCTTCGCCTCCTCCACCGCTCGCCGTGAGCACCCGACGAGTCTCCGTCCGCGTCCCGGCGAGATCCACCGCCGAAAATCCCTCGTCATCGCCTGGAATCCGCCGACCTCCGTTCGAGAACCCGATCGCCGCGATCCGCCCTGACCTCACTCCAGTACCAGCCGAAGTCGGCGCCGCGCGCCCACCGCAGCGGGTCCGCCCGCCGTCGCTGGTACTCCCCTCTCCCTCTTCTTCCCTCACACTCTCCTTCGCTCTTCTCTTTCTCTTACTGTAATTTTAGGGGATATGAAGTAAAAAGGGGTATGGGTATTAAAAATAATAATATTATTATCACTATCATTGTTAGTAGTTCTGTTGGGGAAGTCACTTTAATATATTATCATTAGTTTTATTCATCATTATTATTATTATTATTATCATTAGTTTTATTTATTATTATCATTATTATTATCATTATTATTATTATCAATTATTATTATTATTACTATTAATTTTCTTGATTATTATTATGATTAGATATATAGATATTTCTATTGTATTTATAGTAAATATTTACCTAAAATATGTTGACCAACAAAAATGTAGCCTCTTATAAAATAATTTATTGTATTCCTTTTAAATATTTACCTAATTAATGAAGATATAGTTTTTGTAACCATAACTTTTATTTTGATAAACTTAGAGTTTGTAGCCTAAAAATGATTTTTGATTTTTCAAAGTATGTATTTTATTTAAAAACTATTTAACAAACAAACTATTTTCTTTCAAGTGTTATAAATACTTCCTAAAAATTAATATATGTATTTACCCTCCTCAAATTCTCCTTGATTATCACCATTGATCCTGAATGATCATGCGTTTCTATTTCTTGTGAATTTCGGACCCTTGCATATCGACCCCGGCCATTGGACAGAACAGGACTTGTTGGATCATTGCACCACACCAGGCGTAAAACCAGACAAGATACCTTGCCATCTTGTACTTATATTTGATTCATGATATTTTATATGTTGCTAGTGTTTTACATTAGTAAGAGTGTGTCCAAGTATGACTTGGGTGACATCGATATGTATATCGATGTTTGTGTGTGTGCGTGTGTGTGGACCATATGTGATAGTTGACATTTCCAATATGTTGAAGTTATGCTTCATAACTTCTTTGACCTGTTGACACGTCTCATACACGACACATGAGTGAGGATCATAGAGTCGGCACGAACCTACGTATTTGACTTTCTACCGATACGGGCGGTTCGTGTGTCGGTTCATTTATGGATTAGCGGAGTCTAGATAGCGACTTGCATAGAGATATGGATCGCCAAGTCATGGATATGACTTGTGTGATACATGGGCGGGGAAAACTACTGGGACGTATGAGCTAGCCCACAGCCTTCTAGTTGCCCGGTTATGGGTTCATAGTTTTTCTGTTATGGGTGTATCGCTAGAGGATATATCCATTGCACGGCCCTGACCACGCGTCAGATACGGTCAAGAGGTATGCTAGCGATGCAAAGTATGGACAAAGGGATATATCCATTGCACGGCCCTGACCACGCGTCAGATACGGTCAGAGACGTATACTAGTTCATTTGAAAGCCTCTAGCGGATGCTATGCTTTATTCCTACCCACTTATACGTTCCAGTATAGTTTTTGACTTGCATTACACCTAGATGGTTAGGTTCCATTGTGTTGGAGCTGTGGTCTTTTCTTTGTCATGTTTCATTTACAGTTCATTATGGTATTGTTTTTATGTATCTTGTTACGTTCCTCTGAGGACCTGGTTTTTCCCCAGGTGTGTGTTCATGTTCTCTACAGGTGATTCTAGATAAGGCCGTGATCTTCTCTATTTCTCGAAGATGATTGCTCTTGGTTCGTTTTGTCATTTTGTCTATCGTTTTTATGCACATTTATTTCATTGAAATAGTTGGTAGTGGACTTTGTCTCCGCCCAATGATTGTACCATAACTATTAAAGATTGATTCTATCTTTATTCTTTATATATTTTGTGGATGAGATTAGTCGTTATGGTTTCTACTATATTTTACAGCTTATGTATTCATACGAGATTTCCATATATTGGAGTATACTTCGTATGAGTACATCTGGCATGTCTACGTTCCTAGTCCTACGTATTTTGGGACTGGGGCGTTACATGTTTTTGTGGTGGCCCATGCAGGTCGAGATAAATTGTTTGGTTACTTTACCGTACTAAGCAAGCCTGCGAATAGGATTAGAAGTCTATGATCTCATCCACATACTTGACCTCTTTCGTCGATCCCATATTCGAATTACCATTCGACTCATCAATTGCATCTTGCTTGATTCCTCATATCATTATTCTTATCTTTCCTTCGTTTCTGCTAGAGATTGACCCTACTAGTTAGATGTCCCAAACACCCTTAGCTTAAATTCTTTAAGTTGGGTAGAGTACCCCACGACCTAACGCACCCTTGACCATTAAGGGAATACAAATAGTATTTCTAGACCATAGAGACTAGAGAAATTTAACCCATTTGGTCAACCAAGCCTTGGTTAATAGACCCCTAGAATGATAGTCTAGGAATAAACAAGACTTAGATCCTTATGACTCTTATTCTATTCATAAATGATTTTATTCATCTACCATCGTGCCTATTTTTACTATCTAAACTAATGATGCTAATGTAGCCTAGTTTTGCAAGCTTATCTTTTTATCGAGCTTGTTCAAGACATATGTTATTGGAAGAGCTCCCACTTACATGTTGTCTAATCAGAACCGGTGCATAATGGTCTGATCAACCAAGTGCACTTTGGTTCGCTTTTGTCTATTATTCTGCGTGGATGGAACATAATTAAACTTGGCGTTTAGAATCCCATCCACGACTGCCTTGGCAACTCCTTTTGAATTATTCGGTCGCCTTGAACCACGTATTCGTATTCGGTAACGCCTCCTTCGAACTCTATATTGCTTTCGCCTTCACCTATTTTAGAAGGACGAAATCATTTTACTAGAACTTTCTCTAGCCTATCTATCAATTATGACCATTACCACTCGGTGTTGCTATGTCTTCATCATAAACTCCTCATCCTTCTTCTCGGTCCTACTATGATCCTCATTCACTACCCACGACCATATCCGTATTATTTTTCTAGGATCTAGATCGCAACTTTTTACGACATAATTTTGTTGAGCCTTATAATTGATTGTTCCCCACCGATACCCCCTTGCGTCTTCTCACCCCCCTACTAATTTTTAATTTCGAGGACGAAATTCTTTAAGTTGGGTAGGATGTAAAACTCCTAAATTTCTACTATATTTTTTTATTAAATTTGGTACTGATTTAAAATTTTGTATTGTACGTCACGTAGTCGTATTGTACGTCGTGTGCGAAATATTGTTTTTCGTAATTGCTCGACGAGTGCGAATATATGCAAGCGTACATATTTTTGAAAAACATTTTTTCTATTTTTCGAAGTAATATAGATAATAATTATTTCTAGCTATAATTTTCAAGTTTATGATTTTAATTTTGAAAAGCCTTTCATTTATACAGTTATAATAATAAGTAAATTTTCCTATAAAATGGTATATTAGAAAAGTATATTTATGTAAATATTAATTGTACATACACATATATTTAGTAATTATTTATTAGTTTATTTTAAATAAAAATGTTATTTTTGAAATTATTATTATTAGTATTTTTGGAAAATATATTTCAAAATTATTGTGGCGATTTAAACCTTGATTTAAAATTTTGGATTTATTTAAATAGTTAAATATTTGAAATTTGATTTATCCCATTGATTTTAAACTAAAAATTTAATTAGATTTAAATTGGATTTATATTTGGATTTAGATTTGATTGGTTTTAAATTAAATTACGAATTATCGGTTTAAATGAATCCTAATTCTTATCCAATTGGGAATTCTCACATCCTATAAATAGGCAGGTACTCCTCCAATTTCTATCAATCATTATTTCTCCACAAATTTCCTCCACAAATCTACGTGCATCGTGTCTGTGTCCATCTAAATCCTTATTCCATATATTTTACATATACATTGAATCCTCTCCCCCGTGTCGACAATCCCAACACGGCAAAAATGCTATCCCTAACCCTAATTCTAACTCAACCCTAATCCCTAATGTGCCGGACACTCCCTGACACAGATTCGTCCTATCCCGACGCCAGCCCCCTCTCCCGGCCAACGGCCGTAGACCCGAACCCCTAACCCTAGAAACACCATCACTTTCACCACGCCCATCCCGGCACCGTGAGCCCCAGCCAAACAACACCACCTGCCGCACCTCTCCTGCTCCTCCTCCCAGAACTCCCTCGACGGACCCGACCAGCCATGACTCCATCTCCTCCTGCCTTCTTCTCCGGCAGAAATCCACCAGAACCACTCCCCACACTTTTCCTCTCCGACACCACCACAATGGCCAATGGCCGAAACCCCCCAAAACGACTACCACCACCACCACAAAAAATGGAAAAATAGAGTAAGGAAAACAATTCCCAAACACCATCACCCCTTACCTATCTCGTCGGCCGGATCTGCTGCCCGCTGTCGCACGAAGTCCACCCCTCGCTGCCACCTCCGCCGCGCCTGAGCGAGCTGCCAGTCACCGCGCCCTTGCCGACCTGAGCCCATACCTCTCCGCCTTGCCCGTCGACTCGACCACGCTCGAGGATCTTCCGACCGCCTCCGCCTCTCCTTCCCACCAGCTCCGTCGTGCAACTCTCTCCGCCGGCGAGCGCGTGCGCGCCACCCGACCGTCACCCGCCTCGACGCCGTGCTTGACCCAGCTACCGTGTCACCCAGAACCGGCTCGCCGGAGCTCGTCCCCTCCGTGCCGCGTCTCGACCACCACGAGCACTGCCCCGATCTCCAGGCGAGCGCCCGTCCCGAGCGCCGTGTCCTGACCTCTGCTCCGGGAAGCCTCGTGCGCCACCACGAGCGGCAGCGCCACCTGCGGCCAGATCTGCCGCCTCCGCTCGCTGCCCGGACCCGCAGTCTCCGTCGCCATGGCTGCTTGGAGCGTAACCCAGCTGGACACCCGCAGCATCCCGACCCTCTCCTCCGCCGAGCCACCTCCGGCGCCCCCATCGGCCAATAAACCCCGCCCGGTCGCCGGCGCGCCTCCACGAGACTGAGCCACCGCCGCCGATCCGGCATCTCCGAACACCCGTACCACCAGCACCGCCGATCATCCGCCGAAACCCCTTCGCCACCGTCCTCGCTCGGTCGCACGTCTCTTCCAGTGATCTCTGCCTCTCCTTCGCCTCCTCAACCGCCCGTCGTGAGCACCCGACGAGTCTCCGTCCGCGTCCCGGCGAGCTCCACCGCCGAAAATCCCTTGCCATTGCCTGGAATCCGCCGACCTCCGCTCGAGAACCCGACCGTCGCGATCCGCCCTGACCTCACTCCAGCGCCAGCCGAAGTCGACGCCGCGCGCCCACCGCAGCGGGTCCGCCCGCCGCCGCTGGTACTCCCCTCTCCCTCTTCTTCCCTCACACTATCCTTCGCTCTTCTCTTTCTCTTACTGTAATTTTAGGGGATATAAAGTAAAAAGGGGTTTGGGTATTAAAAATAATAATATTATTATTACTATCATTGTTAGTAGTTCTGTTGGGGAAGGCACTTTAATATATTATCATTAGTTTTATTCCTTATTATTATTATTATTATTATTATTATTATTATTATTATTATTATCATTAGTTTTATTTATTATTATCATTATTGTTATTATCATTATTATTATTATCAATTATTATTATTATTACTATTAATTTTCTTGATTATTATTATGATTAGATATATTGATATTTCTATTGTATTTATAGTAAATATTTACCTAAAATATGTTGACCAACAAAAATGTAGCCTCTTATAAAATAATTTATTGTATTCCTTTTAAATATTTACCTAATTAATGAAGATATAGTTTTTGTAACCATAACTTTTATTTTGATAAACTTAGAGTTTGTAGCCTAAAAACGATTTTTGATTTTTCAAAGTATGTATTTTATTTAAAAACTATTTAACAAACAAACTATTTTTTTCAAGTGTTATAAATACTTCCTAAAAATTAATATATGTATTTACCTTCTCAAATTCTCCTTGATTATCACCATTGATCCTGACTGATCATGCGTTTATATTTCTTGTGAATTTCGGACCTTTGCATATCGATCCCGGCCATTGGACAGAACATGACTTATTGGATCATTGCACCACACCAAGCGTAATATTAGGCAAGATACCTTGCCATCTTGTACTTATATTTGATTCATGATATTTTATATGTTGCTAGTGTTTTACATTAGTAAGAGTGTGTCCAAGTATGACTTGGGTGACATCGATATGTATATCGATGTTTATGTGTGTGCGTGTGTGTGGACCATATGTGATAGTTGACATTTCCGATATGTTGAAGTTATGCTTCATAACTTCTTTGACCTGTTGACACGTCTCATACACGATACATGAGTGAGGATCATATAGTCGGCACGAACCTACGTATTCGACTTGCTACCGATACGGGCGGTTCGTGTGTCGGTTCATTTATGGATTAGCGGAGTCTAGATAGCGACTTGCATAGAGATATGGATCGCCAAGTCATGGATATGACTTGTGTGATACATGAGCGGGGAAAACTACTGGAACGTATGAGCTAGCCCACAGCCTTCTAGTTGTCCGGTTATGGGTTCATAGTTTCCCTGTTATGGGTGTATCGCTAGAGGATATATCCATTGCACGGCCCTGACCACGCGTCAGATACGGTCAGGAGGTATGCTAGCGATGCAAAGTATGGAATAAGGGATATATCCATTGCATGGCCCTGACCACGCGTCAGATACGGTCAGAGACGTATACTAGTTCATGCGAAAGCCACTAGCGGATGCTATGCTTTATTCCTACCCACTTATACGTTCCAGTATAGTTTTCGACTCGCATTACACCTAGATGGTTAGGTTCCATTGTGTTGGAGCTGTGGTCTTTTCTTTGTCATGTTTCATTTACCGTTCATTATGGTATTGTTTTTATGTATCTTGTTATGTCCCTCTGAGGACCTGGTTTTTTCCCAGGTGTGTGTTCATGTTCTCTACAGGTGATTCTAGCCAAGGCCTTGATCTTCTCCATTTCTTGAAGATGATTGCTCTTGGTTTGTTTTGTCATTTTGTCTATCGTTTTCATGTACATTTATTTCATTGAAATAATTGGTAGTGGACTTTGTCTCCGCCCAATGATTGTACCATAACTAGTCAAGATTGATTCTATCTTTATTCTTTATATATTTTGTGGATGAGATTAGTCGTTATGGTTTCTACTACATTTTACAGCTTATGTATTCATACGAGATTTCTATATATTAGAGTATACTTCGTATAAGTACAGCTGGCATGTCTACGTTCCTAGTCCTACGTATTTTGGGACTGGGGCGTTACAACACCAGCGGTCGATGGACCAGTAGAAGATGGATCGACACCATCAGCAGACGGACCGGCAGCAGCAGGCGGAGGTAGAAAGTACGAGGCAAATTACTCCCGTAAGGACGACACCGCCTCGTGCAGCTGCGTAAGCTGCGACCTAACATCATCGTCTGCCGGGGCCACGGGAGGAGGCGGTGTCGGTGGAAATCTCTGCGTCGCCATGTGCAACGGCCCTAGGGAGCTGTAACACCCAGTTTTCCAAAAGAGGGTAATTTTGAAATTTTATAATTTTAGTCTTTTAATAATGATATTTAAATCATGATATAATTTTTGGTGATTTTTAATCATTTAAAACTATTTTAAATCATGACTTATGATTTTGGTGTTTTGATAGTGTAACCTTGGAGACTGGTTGACCTAGAGCCTAGCCATGTGATTAGGGTATTTTGTTTATCATTTCTAGTTTGAGGGTACTTTTGTCATTTTTGGGGTTATTTAATTTTATTATAATTTATTTGAATTTATGGGAATTTTTAGGAATTATTTTGGAATTATTTAAATGAAGGTTGACTAGGTTGACTTTGACTAGCTTTGACTTGGTAGGCTAACCTAGAAGCTAACCCTAGTTGGGTATGGACTTGGTTAGGTCATGTAACCCTAGTTAGACTAGAGTTATCCTATAGTTTATTCATTTAAACCCAAGTTAGAATAGAAGGCATTTAGACACAAGTCATGACTTGTGATTTTGAACCATTGTATGACTAGCCCAACCCATTAGGCATGAGCCAAAACCTAACCCAAATCCTTAGTGGCTGGCCACTTAGCCTAGGGAATCCCCTTATAAATAGTCTCCTAGAAATTAGGGCTAGCCTCCTTAGAATTTCTCAAGTTTTAGAAAGATGTGAGTCTCCATCTTCCTTAATCCATAGAAATTCTATTTCAATTCATTTTTCCTCCAAACCAATTGCTATAGGACCTAAATTTATTGTTCTTGCTGTTGGTATTGAGTAATTTTAGAGAGGAAACAATTTGAAGGAGTTTTTGTGGTTTGAGGACCCTCTCATTTGGGGCTTTTTGTTGCATTTCAAATCCCTAGGTAATATTCTAATCTACACCATGTAATTCTGATTTTCTTGCATATCTAGGAAGCCCTAGGCCTAACCTAACTGTAGGAATAGGTAACCCTAGATTTCGTGTCCAATTTGTGTCCTATTTGGACACGTATCAGTCCCACTGTGCAAGTGTTTGATGAAATGGCCCAATGGGCATTTCGATTGATTTTTAGGATTCTAATTGAATAGGAAATTAGGTTTTTTATGTCGCTTATGTGTTTCTTATGTCTTGGTGTGGTTTTCGTGTCGTATCGAGTCACCACAGACACGTGAACACGCTGTCGCGTGCGCGCGTGCACGGGCACTGTAGATGCCCTGCTACTCGGTGTCTGTAGCACCGCGGACACGACACGTCGACACGTGAGATTTGACACACAGTGAGGGGCACTCTCTGTCACCACGTGTGTCGAGTCTCAGACCCTCTCGTGTCGTGTCGGACACGCACGAACACGTGCACGGGGATTACACTGTGTTGGCGGCTGTCGATTTCGTGCACTGATACGCGTGTCATATCGCACGCACACGTATCGTGGACACGTATCAGTGTGTCCTAGCCCTAGCCCTAGTCCTAGTCGACACTTGGACACGACCACGAGGTCTGTGTCGTGTCGTGTCGTGTGCACGAGCACTGTGAACACGTGCACGAGGATTGGCCTGTGTTGCACTGTTTGTGTTTTAAAATCTGTTGGACACGTTTGTGTCCACTTGGGTGGACACAAATACATTGTATGACACGTACACTATATGTACTTGCATTACCAACCTTTTGTTTGGTGTTTTAGCTTAATTTTGATGTTCAATTCTCATTTGCCCAATTCTCACTGATACCTTAAATATCAGTCTATTCTTCACTGTTTTTCCAGATTTTAGAATATGAATTTTGTCATCATTTTTAACCTATCTAACACTGTTAATTAATGTGGTTTAGGACTCTAATGTGTACACCTATATGTGTTCTATTGGTGTGTCGATTTGGGCTTGAATTGGTTTTGGTTTGGCTCTTTAATCTGTGAGTTGTGTTTGGACTGAAAAACTGAGTTTCTAAGTTACTTCACTGATCATTTCATTTTCCATTTTATCTGAGATTGAGTGAATGTGTTGAATAGCCACTGTTGCCTATAACTGAGAATGAGTTTCTTCCTATTTTTGAAACTAAATGAATGTTGTTCATGATTCACTATTTTCCTATGTTCACTGTTAATGCAATGTTGGTTTCCTGTTTTCAGGATTTGCTCATATTCACTGATTTTATGGCTGTCACACTGTTTAGGTTTCCAGATTTTACATTATTGTAGCTCACTGTTTTCAGTGCCTCACTCTCACTAATATACACACTATTCACACACCTATGTATTCTCTCATGACACTCATCACACATACACTCTCATGTTTTCACACACACACATGCACATGTCATTTCCTCTTCACACACTCTTGCATTCATGTCTCACTCTTCACACACTCTTGTATCACTCATCTCTCACACTCTTCACACACTCTCTTGACACCTCACTTCACTCATGACACACACACATGTACACCACATCCTTTCCTATTCTCCATGTATGTATATATGTATTGACATATAATGTTGTGTGGTAAAAACATAGGAGCCAATAGGTCAATATGTGTATTCTACATTGGATTGTGTGGTATGGCCATATGTGTATCCTATAGTAATGTGTGTGCCTAATATATATATATATATATATATATATATATATATATATATATATATATATATATATATATATAGTTAGCCTATATGTTATGTATTCTTATATTAGCTTATATAAATAGGTCAATATGTGTATTTCTATATTAGATGGTATAATATATCAACGAGTGTGTATCAATATATATATATATATATATATATATATATATATATATATATATATATATATATTTTATATATATATATATATATATATATATATATACATATATATATATATATATATATATATATATAACATATCAATATGTGTATTATTTAGATATAAATATTGTCATGAGTCTATGTGTTATGGTTTGGTTCATGGGCATGGTATAGCCTATTGCCTATGGAGGTGGCTTAAATGCCAGTATAGAGTCTAGATTGGACTTGTGTAGCCTTGTTAGACCTAGAATAGACTAGTTAGGCTAGTATAGGCTTGTTTGACCTAGTTTAGACTTGTTGGACCTAGTTTGACCGTAGTTGACCTAGTTTGACTTCTAGGGTTGACCAGAGTTGACCAAGAGTTGACTTTGGCCTAGATTGACCTAGATTCATTTAGAATGCATTAAATTGCATCTTGTTATCATTTTAGACTTGTTGTGACTTGTGTTGTTCTGATTAGGAGCCAGACACCTCTCCTCGGACAGTACATTTCATCCGGACACTCAGATACAGGCGAGTACATTCTCTGATCATTTCATATCCTGCTTAGAATTATTTTCCTGCATTAAATTACTTTACTTGATACTGTCACGTTGGTCACACGGATTAGTACTATATGGATCCCTTCTTGAGATGTTATCCCTTCAGGGAGCATCGGGTACTCTATGTTCTGTGCGTTTCACTTACATGGCGTATCACTATGCTTCTTTGGTTCTTTGATCACTTGTGACATATACTCTTATGATCACAGAGTTTTCCTTGAATCCTTATCCCATATATTGGGTTTTCCAGAATCCCTATTTATGGAACTACTATGTACCACCATTCGGGGGCCGTTACATAGAATCATAACATAACCTGGTTGGATCCTTGTGTATTGATTGGGGGTACGGGGGAGTAGAAGCAGACATGTGAATAATACCCAAGTAGTATCTCATCAGAATCATTCCGTAGTGTCTCATCAGAATCATCCTATGCCATTTACATGTCTATATTATACTCTGACTCACTAGCCACAGTTAGTTCCTTACTTATAGTAGATATTTCTATTACAGTTCTCTCTCTCTGTTTACATACTGTATTTCTTCAGTACCTGTATCTTACTTTACTGCATGATTATATTTTCTAACCTGCTATGAACTGTTGAGATGTATTGTGCTCACTCCTGTCCTGACTGGACCTGTTGAAAATATTACAGATGACGAGGAGGAGGCCTGTATGGATACCTTCTACGGGACAGTTCTAGCTGACGACTTTACCCTACTGCCTAGACTAGCTTAGTTAGGCCTTATCTTACTTATGTTGTCTTGAGACTAGTAGATAGACTTTATTTCTGTCTTTGAGATCTGGGTTGTATATTCTTTCATATTCAGTAGCTGAGATCATGTAGTTCTGGATATTTGCTGAGATGTTATCTTAGACTTTCTGATCACCTATTTTTCCTTGAGTCCTATATCATATCGTGCTTTCTTCTTCCTTAGTTGTTATTGAGTTTATTTACTGCTATGTCACCCCCATTCGGGGAGTATAAACTGTTTAGAATTATATTGTTAGATGTTGAGACCTAGGACAGCGTTCTACCGCCGACACTGCGGCGTAGGCTGGGCGTTGTTACGTTCTCATTCCCTCACAGTGGGTGCAGGTCATGACAGAAGCCGAGTCCGTACAGGAGCCATTTCTTAAAGCCGTCGACGGTATCTATGAACAAGTCGTTACGAGCGACCAAAGAAGAGGGCGTCCGGACGGGCGTCGTTTTACCAACATCCTCGGTGTCAGTTAACTGAGCCCGACTAAGGGCCTCACGATACGCAGCCTATCAAATGAATGTGTTTATATTATAAGATTTACCTAAGTTGTAATCTAAATCCTATGTTTCACTAAGTTAAGTGTGAATCCTAAGTTTACCTAAGTTATAGTCCGAATACTTTTAATTCTAACGTAAATCTCATAAACATAAGTACTTACATCAGTCTCCTTGGCCCTCTCGTCGACGAAGCTCCCGTCCCTCCGTCTTTTGTGCGTATGCTGGAACACGTCGTGCATGGTGACTGATTCTGGCGCCCTTCCCTCCTTCACCGCCCGTTGGGCCTGCATATGAAATTTTCGTAGAAATTAATTAACTCCGTATATTAATAATACCTAATTCGATAGTGAAATGAATTTACGGTATCTCACCTGATCTGTAAGCGTCGCTGCGTGGGGCCTTGATCCCCCCGTATGAAGCCCCGCGGCCTGTCGGTTCGCCTTCGCCTTCTCCGATTTCTTCTTGTACGCAGGAGTATCCATCATACCTATGAGGTCCTCATAATAATCTTGTCGGATCCTATTCGGCCTCGTATGTCCCATTTTCAGGTCATGAATCATATCTCGTATCTTCTTCGAGGCAGCGCTTCTGTAGGTCCTGCGGATCGCGTCCTCGTGATGGGGGGGCCACCAGTACGTCGTCTAATATAGAAATTCAATTATCACGTAATTTAAAAAATGGTTGATTAAAGAGTAACTAATAATTAACCAGAAGATATAGATATACCCTCAACTCGTCGAGCCAGACGTACTTCACGTTTAGGGGCACCGACGAAAAGTTGAGGTAGGGACTATGGAAGTTAGCCCTGATAATTTCTCCAAGAGCCCTGGCAACATTAAACAGAAAAAACCTACAAAGAAGAAATGACTGGATTATTAACTTGAATAAATGAAAGAAATTTAATAAATTATCTTAAATTTACTTACGAGGTCCCCGCGGGCCATAGCTCTCGTCGGAACTCACCTCTCGGCCTCTCTGGTGCCGTCGGAGGATCCGCGGGTCCGCGTATGTACTCCCCTGTAACCGGATGGAACCAAGTATGGGGGTACTCCAGGGCCCACTGTGCAGTAACTGGGGCATCCACTGGTGGATCCGCTGCTGGTGGTTCCGATAGCGGAACGGATCTGCTAGCAGATCCGGACTCATGTCTTGATGAAGTGGTCGATCGACGACGGGATGCGTCTGTGCCCGGGGTACTCTCCGGGTCGGGGTCGCTCGATGGGGTCACATCCCAGGAATTTTAAATACGACCACGACCACCAGCACCAGTACGACCACGACTACGACCACCACCACCACGACCACCACCAGCACCACGACCACGGCCAGCCATCATGACCTGTAAATATAACACATAAACATAATTAACAATATAAAATTGTAAATGAATATAAAATTCTAAACTAAAATATACATACCACCAGTAGGGAGACGAGTGCCGCCGCGACGAAAAAGACTAGGAGTGCCATCTGTAATAAGTAAATAATCGAATGAAAAAAAAATGAATTCACGTAATTACTTTTATGAGGTCAAACTTAATTCACGTAATTGGAAGAGTTTTTAATATACAAAAATATTTAACCTAATCATCGTCTTCGTTCTCATCCTCGGCCTCGTCTTCATCATCATCCTCCTCATCCTCATCCTCATCCTTATCTTCATCGTCGATTTCATCTGTATCCTCATCCCCATCAAATTCTTCTTCTTCTTCTTCTTCTTCTTCGCCTTCTTCTTCTTCTTCTTCTTCTTCTTCTTCTGCCTCAAAATTTGGGACAAGATGCCTCTTTCTCCCCTGGTTGACAGCTAAGTCTTGTGTATCAACCTCTTCCTCCCCTCTATTTTTCTTAACAATATCTTCAACATCCATTGTATCTGAGTGTTGTCCCAAGTATTGGGACTTTTCGATCTGGTCCTCTTGGTATGCTGGGTCTCCAACGTTGAATGTATTTCTAGATTTAATCTTGCATACTGTCCACCAGTCAAATCGATCTCTACGACGCCTTGGGTAGCTTATATAGTAGACTTGAACAGCCTGATTTGCTATCGCAAATGTATCGGACCCTCTATACCTCCTGTGATGATTTATATCGACAAATCCAAATTGTTTATCGATTCTCCAACCGATATTTGGTGTCGTATCGAACCACTCACATTTGAACATCACAATATGTATATCATATGGGCCAGTATATTGTAAATCTACAATATCCCGAAGCACTCCATAATAGTCAAAGTCTGGCTCGTCGTCATAGATGGTGCCTCTTATACAAATACCGGAATCCTTGGTATTGATGCCGTCATTGATAAATTCGACATTTATAGCATTCTGAGTTGACTTAAACCTGAAGCCATTAACGACATAGCCTGGCCAAGTCTTTATTTGCTTCTTCGGTCCCAATGCCAGATAACGAACACTCTCATGAGTGAGTGTTGTTTCAGGCAATAAAACCTGTAAACAAATATTTATAATTTAAATATTTTAGATTATATGTTTATAATCTCAATTATAATCACAGTTACTTACGTATTTGTGAAACCATGACGGAAATGTACAATCAACCTCTCTTTGAAGTCCCTCATCGGTAATATCGGGTGTCCTCATTTTGACTTCATCTCTAAATACACTATTAGAGAAAATAAGAATATATAAGTGTAGTCACTTGCTTTATCAAATTCGAGATTATAACGAGTGCAAGTGTACTGACTTACTTCTCCAAATCTCTCACTTCTTGTATGTCACAGTTTAACAAGACATATCGGTGAGCGGCATCATACTCGTCGTCTGTCAACCACCGTCTTTTACTAGCCCCAACAGGCTTGCCCCTTACATTGAATATTCCTCCATCGTCAACATCCTCGTCATTCCTTTGACACCTCTTCGATAAGATATGCTTCGCATATCGAAGCCACTATATGAGCCTTGTTGCCAACTTTCTTCTTTAGATGGTGTAGGTATCTAGAGAGACAAATTATCTTGAGAATTAAGAAAGAATTTTAAAACCCACTGAAATTCAACTTAAATTATATCGATTTTTATGTACCTTTCAAATGGGTACATCCATCGATAATGAACAGATGCACCGACACGGGCTTCGTATGCTAGATGAATCGGTAGATGCTCCATGCTGTCGAAGAAGCCAGGAGGAAATATTTTCTCCAACTTGCAAATTGTTAAGATAATCTTCTCCTCAAGTTCAACCATGTGTTGCACAGTCAACTTAGTTGAACAAATATCCCTAAAGAATATTGATAGTTCAGCCAACGGAACCCATACAGCAGAAGGCAACAACTCTTTCAAAGCAATGGGCAGTAATCTTTCCATAAACACGTGGCAGTCATGACTCTTCATTCCCGTTAGCTTCCGTTCATTGAGATCAACGCATCTAGACAAATTTGACAGACAGCCGTCGGGAAATCTTAAAGTAGATACCCACTTGCAGATTATTAATCTATCTTCCTTGCTCAATATGTATTGTGCTATCGGCTTACTTAATTGTCCAGTAGCTCCCCTTTGTATCAAGTTCAGATATATAAGGACGCTTGCATATCTCGGCAATGTCTTGTCTTGCTTTTGGATTGTCCTTCGTCTTTTCTTTAATGTCCATGACGGTATTGAAGACATTATCGAACACATTCTTTTCGATATACATAACATCAAGATTATGCCTTATAAGATTATCTTTCCAATAAGGCAAGTCCCAGAAGATACTCCGTTTGGTCCAGTTATGGGTTTGTCCGAACCCATCGACACGATTGTTCGATGGATCTTCCATTACAGTGGGCAAGTCCTTTACATCTTCCCAAATATCGTATCCCGACAATCTGGCAGGCGGATGAGAAAATTCTTGTTTTTCAGCTCTGAACACGTCCTTGTTCTTTCTCCAAGGATGACTCGCGGGCAGAAATTGACGATGACAATCAAAGAAAGAAGTCTTTCCTCCATGCTTAAGGCGGAACTCCTTCTATTTTGCATGCATATCGGACAAGACATGGTACCGTGAGTACTCCATTCCGACAGCATACCGTATGCGGGAAAATCATTGATTGTCCACATCAGTGAAGCTCTCATTTGAAAGTTCTGTTTCCTGGAAATATCATAGGTCGTGACGCCGATCTCCCACAGCTTTTTCAGCTCATCCACCAACGGCTATAAATATATATCGATATTCTTCGTCGGATTTTTGGGACCCGGTATGATAGCTGTCAAGAACATATAAGGAGTCTTCATACACATCCATGGTGGCAGATTGTAAGGGGTCAGAATGACCGGCCAGCAGGAGTATTGAGATCCCAACTGCCCGAAAGGGGCGAAGCCATCAGAACATAGCCCCATGGGTACATTTCTAGGCTCTGCAGCAAAATCTGGATGGCAAAAATCGAAATATTTCCCCGCCTCTCCATCCGAAGGATGTGACAATTTTCCATCGTCCTTTGTGCGTTCTTCGTTGTGCCACGTCATGTGTTCTGCTGTATTCTGAGACATATACATCCTCTGCAAGCGCTTCGTGATCGACAAGTAATGCATATACTTGTAAGGACGTCGTTTTCTAGTTGACTTTCCTTTTCCCCTGACTGGCTTGTAACGATCCGCATTACAAAAGCTGCAACTTTCTACATCCTCGTTCTCCTTGTAGTACAGCATGCATCCGTTGCGACAACAATCTATCTTGTCGTACCCCAGTCCCAGTTGTCGGATCATCATCTTCGACTTGTAGAAGTATTTTGGAAGCTCTTTTGATTCCTTCGGTAACACCTCCTTCATTAGTTGTGTAATCCGATCATAGCAATTTTGTGGCAAGTTAAAATCGGACTTTATGTTCAACAACCGCATCGTCACTGACAGTACGAAATGTGGCTCACAACCAGGATATAAAAAGTTTCAGCATCCTGAAACATATCATAGAACTCCTTCGCCTCGGGATTAGGATCCTCCGGATCAAAATTAGGCCCTGCCGCGTCGTACACCATATCTCGTGCAAGGTTCTGCACGTCTCCATAATTAACGGAGCATTCGTCGTCATCGACGACAAAATCCGCTGCAGCATTATCATCAAAAGCATAAGTAGCAGCATTCGCAACCTGTCTTTCTGCATATAGTTCACCTTGCGATGACCACAGGCCGTAATCACGTACGAAACCCTTACGGGTCAAATGATCTCTTACACTCACCACTTCTTCGTAACGTCTATTGCGACAATTACGACATGGACACTTGATTTTGTTACCGTCCATAAACTGAGCTTTGCTCATGGCATACTTAAGAAATACTTCCACGCCTGCCTGAAAATCGTCACTCACACCTATTCTGCTCTCGTGTTGTCGTTTGTACATCCTTGTACGATCAACGAAATAACAATCCATCACAGATTAGATGTAAAAATCTGTATAGTAAGACAAACTAAACAGAATTAGTATATAATCATGTAACTGGTGGATCCACTGGTATTCTAGCTCGAGAAGAGAAAAATCTAAGTACAGTTGTTACTAATAGTTCGATACCGATACCGATACCGATAGTTCGATACCGATACCGATAGTACGATACCGATACTGATAGTCCGATACCGATAGTGCGATACCGATACCGATAGTACGATACCGATAGTTCAATACCGATACCGATAGTCCGATAGTCTGATAGTCCGCTAGCGATATCAATAGTTCGATACCGATACCGATAGTCCGATAGTTCGATACCGATACCGAGCATATTATACACGGTTCAACTTGACGAGTCAGTAAATATTTTTGTGGTGTTGTATGCTTGCAGCAGCAAATCAAGTTTTAGAGTCATTATAGGTCAATTAATCAAATTTAGTCAATCTATCTATTTCTAAATTGCAAGAGTCCACTTCTAGGATATGGGAGCTATATCCTAAATATCTAGGCTAAAATTAACTTGGTTAGGATACTAGAGTGTCCTTACTATCTAGCAAGAACTACCTTAGTCTAGTTACACTAGCATTAATTACCTATAATTCCTACCATGTCTACACTCACACATTACACCCCAAGCCGTCCTGCATGCTAATAGGCATGGTAGGCCTGCCTTCATTCCTCACTCTCTAAAGCACACATGCACATATATATGTATATCACAGTTAGATGTATAGATATATACATCTATATAGAAGCACACAACTAATGCACTCTAAGGGTCGGTTTTCCAGGAAAAACTTCACTTATTCAGTGACTTATGCATATGAAGAACTCGCACTGTCCTTGACACAGTGAACATATACACCATGAACCCAAACTCTATATTCACATTTACTAATCCAAACACCACCAAACTAATGGATAACACCCAATATGGATAACACATTATTTAGCCAATATATAATCTCAGATGAATTTGAGAAGCAAAGCCCCCCGCCGCCCCCGACCAAAGCCCGCCGCCCAGCCCCCGACGCCCGCGCCCCAAGCCCGCCGCCCAGCCCCCGACGCCCCCGTCCCAAGCCTGCCGCCCAGCTCCCGACGCCCCCGCCCCAAGCCCACCGTCCAGCCCCCGACGGCCCCGCCCCAAGCCAGCCGCCCAGCCCCCGACGCCCCCGCCCCAAGCTCGCCGCCCAGCCTCCGACGCCCCCGCCCCAAGCCCGCAGCCCAGCCCCTGACGCCCCCGCCCCAAGCCCGCTGCCCCCACTGCCCCTATGACACCGCGAGAGAGAGAGAGAGATCGATAGAGAGAGAGAGAGAGAGAGGGATTACCTTCGGGAGAGAGAGAGAGGAGAGGACGCCGACGCCGATCACCGAAGCCGCGGGAGAGAGAGAGAGAGAGAGAGGAGAGAGAGTGAATTTGGGGGGAATGCGAAAAGTTCCCCCCGCCGTTTCAATCTAAGTCTGGAACGTATATTTAGCGACGGAATAGCGACGGCTTATAATCCGTCGCCCGTTAGTCGCTATTTTTGATACTTGCCGACTGAATATCCGTCGCTACGTAGTCGAAGAAATGTCCCGCCAATTCTCCACACAATTCCTGCCAAATAATCGACTGCATAGCGACGACTGGCGATCCGTCGCTATATCTCCGACACCCTAGCGACGGATGTGCGACCTTTCCTCCCATAAAATTAAAATAAAAAATGTAACGACGTGTCGTCGATAATCCGTCGGCGAGCTGCCACAAAGCCATCGCTAACGCCGACTGAAAATTTCCGTCGCTAATTTGCGGTCGCTAATTTACTGTATTTTGGTAGTGAAACTTCTGTGTTATCTTATCGTGCTTAGACTGTGATTGAGCTTCTTATATCTATACTTGACCTCCGTTCGGAGTTGAGATTAAGTACATTATACATTGCGTGAGTTATTGTTTAGATAGTGACCTAGTACAGCGTTCTACCGTCGATTCTGCGATGTAGGTTGGGCGCTGTTACGCACTTGTACCCTTACACTGGGTGCGGGTCGTGACACTAACCGTGACCAAATCGATAATTTATCGATCAAATATGAGTTTAACTTAATAAATAAAATAAAAAAGGAACCTTTAAAATTTTGAAAAAGTTATATGTTGAATATCGTCGTGTTAGCTTTCTTCAAACGGATCCCGAATCAGAGTTCGGGATCTCGAAAACCGTACGACGTGTCAAGTTTTTGACAAGCAACACTAAAATAATTCTCCAAAAATTCATAATCAAATTCTCAAAAAGTAAAATATATATTCTTAAAATTTACCTCGAGATGAATCCAACAAAAAAATGGTGAACGAATTCGAGGTCGGGGCTCTCCGCAATCGCCTCGGGAATCAGGGATCTCCTAAGAGAAAACTCCTCAAAAACGGCTAAGAAATAATTAGGGTTCTGGATTTTTTGCAGAAAACACACACACACACACACACACACACACACACACACACACACACACACACACACACATATTATATAGTGGGCGGTTGGAGGTGGTTGAGCACGACTTGTGCCACGTGGCACAATCTTGTCGGTCCCGCTCTTAAGCTGGACGGCTCAATTTTGATGCGGCTTCGTGGAGTTGGCTTAAAGTCGCGACTCTATAAAAGGAAAGTCGCACAGTCAGCAACAATAGTTGAAAGACAGGCCTGCCCCCCGTGCTGTGAGGGGCTGACGGGTGGGCCCGCCCACTGCTAACTGTGTAAATACTGGGTAGTCAATTACAGAAATAATTTAAAAATTATTTCAAGGACAAATAAATCCCAATAAATATTAAAAAATTCCAAAAAAATTCTAAAAAAATGTATAAAATATTTCTAACCTTCTAGAACCTAAATAAAAATACTGTGTCTCAAAATAGCCCTAATTGACCATATAATAAAATCTTGAAAGTTATTAAAATACTAAACCTTAATAAATAAATATCTAAAAATCTCTAAGTATTATAGTAAGCTATAAAATAACTAAACAATGCTTATGTAAACTATATAAGGGCCAAATAATCATAATATGATCATAGCTCTCTTATGAGCTTAGGCACAATCCTTAATGACCACAAAAGTTAAACATAAAATATTCAAATAAAATAAAAATAAAAAATTCGGGAAGTGGGCTTACAAATCTACCCACCTTAGAAAAATTTCGTCCTCAAAATTTCAAAGGCACAACTAGGCATGGCTAAGAATATAACCAAAAAATAATACGATCAATGATCAAAATTGGCCAGGCGTATAGAATCGAAATCTAGACACATTTCGTAATGACCCGCTCCGCCATAGCGGAAAGTCGAATCAAACGGCAAGTGCAACGACTCAAATGAGTCTTTGACTCGAAGAGTTGCGTCGACCCAATAAAATATCGATACTAATCGATGCAAGACTTACATTGGCCCGTCAAGATGAATCCAGACTTAGACTTTCAAAGGCGCGCTCGGAGTATCGCTCGGCCGACGCGATCATCGCTAAGGTAGGTGGCTTCGATGAACCTATCTTTGCTTAGCCTAGACACATAATAATATGAACAATATTGCTAGAATTGCTAGACGATAATACCGTGCATGCTAATAAAATGACTCAACGCACCTAGCTAAGACAATAATCCCATTTTGTATGCTTGTGTAGAACATAGAAAGGAACTTGGAGTAATACTTGAACTTTGTACTGCACTCCACGCTCGTACCAACGCACAACTCATATTTTGAGTAGATCTACTTATGCGTTCAATAACGAACAATAGGCTTGTCACTTAGAATCGTAGCTGTCACAACCCACACGCAATAATTGAGCATGAATTGTGCTCATGCCCAGCCTACACCGCAGAGTCGACGGTAGAACGCTGTAACAATATGATGAACAATCACACAATAATAATATGTGCTCCAATTGGGAGACAACAACACAAGATCACAAATCAACACTGAATGGAAATACATAATATATATCTAATCTCAAAAATGAATGTATGAAGTCCACAGATAAATAAACTCCCAACTACAAGTCTCAGAAATCGATGTCAATATCCACTACAATGTCTCAATAATATCTAAAAACATCTAAGCAAGAGAAGCAGGGTCAGCTGCTGCAAACTCCTCCTGAAAAGTAAACTCTGCCTCAGCGACATCTTCCAAATAAGGGCCATACTGCTCGGGGCATAAATCTTCGTCATAATTACCTAAATTTTTGGGTTACCTAGTCAGGATGGAATGAGTACAATTCGCTGAATGCAATTCCAAAATATAAAAATGACTATAAAGCAGAGGTTAGCCATTAATTATATGTTTTGAAAATAGACAAGAAAAAGGCATGAGGAAAATAGCAGAAAATCAACAGTGAAAGAATAAACTCAAAAATACCTTCCAAATATTTGAAATACCTTTGACATGTGATCGGTCTAGGACACTACACCGCAAGGTCTATGAGGTCTACTTGCATGAAATAAACAATGTCTACGAGAACTACTTGCAGAAAATAAACAATGTCTACGAGATCTACTTGCATAAAATAAGCAATGTCTACGAGATTTACTTACAGAAAATAAACAATGTCTACGAGATCTACAATATCTTAGGTCAGATCACACATCCTTGGTACTTCTCATTCCTAGCTCGACAAAATATGACAGGATAAAATAAAAAAGAGACAAAAACCACATAAAGAATGACCAACAGTGAAATATAGTAATATTCAATATCAAAAACAAATAACAAACTGTACTCGCCTGGTGTCCTGAGCTGCTGGCACAAATTAGGGTCCGAATCGGGGTCCAGGTAACCTATTTGATGAATTACACTGTTAATAGCTGATTTAAATAAGGAGTAACCTATCTACATTGTCTTTTTAGGTTTTTGGTTCAAACTATTTGGATTTCATAATTAGCTAAGCTGGCTTGGTTTGCTAACTCCTACTTATAAGTCAAGTTTATGCCCATCTATACTTATATATTTATTTAAGTCTTCATACATAACCTTCTCTTACTTTACCTGTACCTACCTACTTTGGCTCCTATAATTATTTGTTTATAAGGTCACACCCACCTTTCCTATGTGCCAAGGTATTCTCTATTGGGATCACCTATGTTACAGAGCTGATACCATTTCTTATGTCTCACTTGATAGTTTGTCTTATACCAAGCTTGGTACTGGAATGGAGTAGTATAAGACCTTACGAGGTTTGGTATCTGTTTAGATTATAAGAGTTACTATCCTCTTACCTACAGGTGGCTCGATACTAAGGATTGAACCCAATCCCTGCCTTGTACTCATACTCAGGCATTTACCCATGTTTCCCTCCACTAGTGTAACTACTGTCATTTGTCTAATGCTGCCAAGGTCATCACAAATGTTCTAATGGTAATGACAGTACCTTCTAGCTTAAAGAAATACCCCTTATGTATCCTTTCTATTGCTTTGTTAGTCAAACAGAGGCTAAACTATGCATCAGTCAAAAGCCTGTATACCTAAGGTTTGCGTATCCTATTCTCTCTTCGAGTTGCAATGGTACCAATGCATCTACTGACCTGCAGTAGAAGTACCCCCTGGCTTCCTTGTCCTATCTAACACTGAAATGATCCTGAGTTTTGGTATTATTGACTCTATATGTGGTGTCCAATGAAGGAGTGCAACTGCTGTATTAGTTGCCAACTAATACATTATCTGCAACTGGCATATCAATTTTACTGACATGGGTGTCTATCAATTTATTTACTGATACGAAAGCCCAACCTGGTTTTAGGATCAGTTATCGGTTGAACTCTGTTAAGGACTGAAATGGCTTTGGAGAGTTAACACCAATCATATGGTCATTTCTATATTCTCTCCCAATCATAGCCACCTACACTAATGCTTCCACATTTGTTGCAAAGACGCCCAAATGGTTTGTCAAGTATCCTAGTGGTATTTGTATTCAAGAGCATGTGGTCACTGCCCTAAAGGAGCTACTTGACCTATAACTAGGTCTGTTATATATGTATATGGGTGCCACTGCTATATTGGTCTGATATGCAAATCCAAGTCATGTATCTGGTATTAAACCAGATATCTACTGTAGACTCTGATTCTAGGGTCGAATATGATGCCAGTATCAAACGGATACCAAGATGTCCCTTATGATACTAAGTGTCAAATATGATGCCAAGTATACAAATGTGCCACTAGGCGGCCCCAAATTCTCTACTGTTCTTACCTTGTATTAGTTCACAAATAGACCTATAACTCCTCAGTTTTGTGAACCATAACAAATTACGCAACGTTGGTACGACTAAACCTACCTTAGTTCCCTTGATTGAAGATTTGACTGGGACTACCCTTGGGACTCGATATTTCCTAACACCCCAGTTTACCCTTCATGTACTTGGTAATATCCCTGTAACCGTGTTTGCTGCATCTACGATTATCAAGGGTAAACTCTACATATGATACATGCCCCTAGGAATCTTATAAATGGAAATACCCTGTTACTGAATCTGTATATGATTTCCCATATGGACTCGTGTCCTACTTATAGGATTACAACCTGGCTATCTTTTTTTAGGCATTAAGACGAATATCTAATTATTTCATAATCAATGACAGAATTTCCAATTAGAGGAGGCAAGAGGCTTACCTCTTGGGGTGGTTCTCGACTCTTTCCTACGACTCCTCCTTGGTTCCTGCTTGCTTTCCCTAGTGACAGGGAGGAACAACTCTTAGGGTTTGCAGGTGAAGAAGGAAATTCGCTAACCTTTTCATGTATACGTATATATAGACTTTGGTCGAAGAGAAAGGATAGGGAGATGGGGTTTAAAATTTAGATTTGAATTCGATCTCCTTAAGGATTTGAAGCTATCTAGTATTCCTACGGATTTGGAGTGTTAGATTCAATTTTAAAAAAGGATGGGGATCGACTACTGCTTTAAATTCGAATGGCAGTTGAGGATTGAATTTTAATACTTCACTTGGGTCCCTACCAAATCCTATATTTCCACTTTGATCCTCTATTGATAATGTAACACCCAGTTTTCTAAATGAGGGTAATTTTAAAATTTTATGATTTTAATTATTAATTATGATATTTAAATAATAATATAATTTTTAGTGATTTTTAATCATTTTAAAACTATTTAAAAATCATGACTTGTGATTTTGATGTGCAGCTAGTGAAAGCCTAGAGACTGTCTGCCCTAGAGCCTAACCATGTGATTGGGATTTTTATTTATTATTTTTAGCCTAGGGGTAATTTAGTCATTTTGACTTATTAGAATTATTTGATTAATTATTGGATTGACGGTTGTTGATTTGACTTTTACTAGTTGTGACTTAAGAGACTAACCTAGATGTTGACCTTGGTTGTGGTGACGTGATTACCATGGTGAGACCCTAGTCTAACTAAAATCAACTCAAGATAGGTCACTTAGGATCAAGTTTGAAATAGGAGGAATGTTGACTTGGTCCATAGGCTTGTGACTGTAGGTCTTAAAAATCAAGTTTCACCTATCAAAGAAGTCATGAAAATCAAATTGTGCATCCTTCAAGTGAACTGCGCAGGAGACAGATTGCGCAACATCTTAATTACGCAGACTGAACTGCGCACTCATCCAAGTGCGCAAGCTAACATGGCCTCGTCATCATTATCTGACAGAGAATCAGATCTTCTGACAACTGACAGCACGGAGAACGAGGAAACTGTTTATTTATCGTGAGGCACAGTGCTCGAGGACAGCTGTACATGCAGCATAATCTGCCAGACTCTCTACAGTGCGGTCCATCCCAGCACAATCTGAAGCCAGCGCAATTCATGTGGCGCACTCCATCAAGACAACTGACAATGTACACGTGGCCTTCATGCCATCAATTACTCACCATGTGGCAACCGTCTGTACACGATCAAGCGTATTTCAATCAAACAATGCCACGCGTCATATACAGATGATCCACGATCGAGTAACTGCCTGCGCAGTTTATTGCTTGCGCAATCCAAAGTCTGTGCAATCTATCCTGCGCAATTCAGAATAACTAAAAGTTTGTTATTTCCAGAACTCTATAAATAGAGTTTCAAGTCTTCATTATCACACACACACAGGGAGATCAGAACACACATTCAAGTCATCACCAGAGATCAGGAGTTCTTGCCAAAGTGCTGCTGCAATCTTCAGAGGCTACCGTCTTCAAAGTTCACATCGTCCAAGGGATAAAGCGATCGTCATTCAGATCAGATTCCTATAGTTGTACTTTCCCAGAATTCTTGTAATCTTCTTACAAAGTTTGTGAAATAAAGATCAACTTTTGTTTTTGCAAACAAAATGGCGACTCTGCTGGGGACGACTTTCTCCTCCGACGAGGAAGTGACAACTCAATGTGACGTTGCGTCTATCGGAAAGACGCAGAAGGCGCTGGTTGTAAAGGTCAACCAGACGGCCTACGAGGCGATGATCAACTCCAGGACCACCCCTCGCACTGCAACAACTTCTGCCACGAGCAAAGTGCACCCAGTGTGGGTCCCCAAGACTGCTGTGCAGTCTGCTCCCTCTGCTACTAAGACTGTTGCGCCGTCTACAGCCTCTGTTGCTCAGCCTGCTGCACAGTCCACTGTCTCTGTTGTTGCCTCTGCTTTGCAGTCTGCTGTTACTGCCTATGCGCAGTGTGCTGCTCCCCTGGCCAGTGCACAAACTACTTTCTATGCTGCCCTGTCAAAGTGCAAGACTCCTCTTCCCCTGGCGCAGTTAGCTGCAACTCTGCCTGCGCAATCCACCACTCCAGCAACCAGAGTGCAACCCAAACACTCTGGCATCAAGATTTCGGCTGCACAAACTGTTGAGACTGTGGCCAGAAGACCTTCTGCCAGAATTACTCATGCGCAACCTGCCAGTGCGCTAACAACCACTTCAATCCCTGCGCAAACTGCACCAGCGCAGTCTAAGAGAGACAGCCCTTTGGCTAATCTCTCTTCCTCTCACAACAATAAGAAAGGCTCAGCTTCTTTTCCCAAGCACCCTGTTGCTCCAGCGCAATCCACTGGGGGTAGTCTTTTGACTATTCCTCCTTTCCCCCAGAACAAAGGAAAAGGCCCGTTGGTCTTTTCTCAAACTTTCTCGTCCCACGACTTGGAAGACAACAGAGGGAAACGCTCTTTAGCTAACCCTTCTTCACAAAACAAAGGAAAAGGCCCTTTGGACTTTTCTTAGTCTTCCTCGGTTTTTACCGTAGAAGATCAATCTGAACGTGCCTCGGCACCAGTCAGTACAATAATTCCCTCCAACAAGGGTTCTTCTTCCCTCCTTTCCAAAGGGAAGTATACTGATCAAAGAGGTATTCTGCCTACTCCAGTAGCAGAATTCCAAGATCTTCCAACTCTCAAGATATCCCGCTCCAAACAGGGAAAATTATTGGTGTCTCAGACAGAAACCTCTGGGGGTGAATTTGCTGATCTAAGAACTTATCTCAATCGACCAACTTCGGCAAAACGTAAACAGCCAATGCCGAAGGCCAACCAGCATCAAAAGCAAACTTCCAGGGTCAAAAATCCTGACACTTATGCTAATGAAGTGAGCACTTCCCTGTACACTCAAGGGACAAAACATCTGAAGAACCGGAACCATGTTCCGAATGTTATCAAAGAACATGTCCCTCAGACTTCTTTTCGTCCTATCATTGTTTCCGATCTCCGAGAACACCTCAGGCAAAAACGGAACAACATCTCAACACCTCCAGTACAACCACCTGGACACCATTGTAATTATAAGGTTGTCATCAAGTGTTGTTGTCAAACAACAAGACGATCTATTTTCGATCGTCTGAATTTTACAAATTCTGAACCTATGTCAGAAGATGAAGACGAAGTTTTGTACGCTTCCGTCAACATGACTTCCAGAGACACTGGGGGTAGGAAGTGCTCTAAGCACGGCAAGCCTCGCAAGCCAAGCCAACGGTATTTAGATCTACTCCAAGAATCTTCTGAAGAAGTATTTCGACATACCAGATCCCGAAGCCGAGACACAATCGGTCAAAGGAATCTTCAAGATCCTTCCGGTCATCTTCCTCTTTCTCACTCAGGAGATGATTCTTTCTCCGACTATGATGCATACATCAAAACTTCTGAACAAACAGTGTCTTCCACTGTACCTAGAGAAGTGACAGCTTATGTTGTCACTGAAGACCCAGATGCTTCCAGTTCAGCTAGTCAAGAACAACGAATAGCTGCACTAGAGGACAAACTGAAGACCATAGCTAAAATGGTCGCCAGTATGCACTCTATCATTGTAGCCCAACATACAGTACCACCGACTGTACCTGCTACGAATCCTGAAATCATAGCATCATCGGTGCTTGTTAATGCAGGGCTGGGGATAGCATCTCCTCAAGTACCTCCTGTACAGATTCAACCTACACCCAGTCAATCAGGTGCTGGGGGTAGTACTTACCACGCTGTTCCTCCTCCTAACACTCTGGTTCAGCCTGCTCCTTCTACATCAGTAGAGGATGCCTATGAAGCTGTCAAGCTCCCACGCACTCAATTCGAGGCATTCAAAGAGAAGGACAACTTACAGAGGTTGGGGATTAAATAACCTTACCCAGTTGAATGGAAGGAAGTCCCATTTTCTCCAAAATACAAAATCCTAACAATCTTGCTGTTTGATGGCAGCACTTCTCCTAGCCAGTTCATTAACCACTTTGAGGTAATGACTGTCCAACTTCAGCCAAATGACGCTCTTCTTACAAGAGTATTCATCGGCTGTTTAGCCGGTGTGGCATACGATTGGTACAGAAGCCTGCCCGATGGCTATATCACTTCCTTCTCAAGTCTTAAACAAATTTTCTTGGAACGATTCTATGAAGGGATCAATGACATGACTATGTCGGCCCTTAATAAAATCAAACAAAGGCATAATGAAACCGCTGAGAGTTTCATTGAAAGGTTCCGCCGAGAAGCTTTAAAGATGCCTCCAGGGACTCCGACCGTTGTTACCATAGACACCTGCAAGGCAAACCTTTTGCCTATCATCAGCATGTGGACGGGGTCAACTCAGTTCCAAGATTGGCCATCCTTCATTGTCAATGCTAAGGCAGCTGAAGTTAGTGCTGACAAATTCAAGCAGCTAGGGGTACACATGTCTAACCCCGACCGAGATGAACACCAGACATCGGGTGGTGGTAATCGTCAGAACAACCGAAAGGGAAAAGAGACTCTGAACATCAATCTGAAGAACAAAGAATCTCTGGCGGTCAACGTAGCTCCACCTACGTCTACTTCTACTCCTTCTGCACCTCCACCAAGGGAACCTCGTCCGAAAGTACAGTACTCCTTTGATGAGAATGACAATGTGAGCATCTTTGATTGCTTGATCAAGAGCAATAAACTTCAACTCCCAGACCCGAAGAAGCCTGATGAAGTCGATAAGACAGATCATCCCAAATACTGTGTCTATCACAGATTCATTGGGCATCCCACTCGAGCATGTTATGTGCTCAAAGGCAAAATTCAGGAGCTGGTCAACGCTGGTGTTGTCACTCTGCAGCAAGATGAGAAGACGGTTACTGTCACCCCCGTTTCTCGTATTTCGTATTCATGCTCGTAGTTGGATTTTGGCATGTATTTTTATTTTTCTCGACTTGCAGAATTTTAGATTTTCTCGTATTTTGGGTTTCGGCTCGGCTCGGTTTTAGTTGGTTTGGTTTGAGTTGGTTTGATTTTAAAACCCCATGGAAAACTTTAACCTATACTCCACCCTCATTCCACCACAACCCACCCTCATTAATATCTCCACCAACATTCTCTCTCCTCATTACTCTTCCATTAATTTTCCATCATCATCTTCCTTCCTCCACACAACACTCCACCCATAGGCAAGTGCACCTTGCCATAAAACAAGAACCCATTTTGATTTGTCCATTAGATAGATTAGCCCTCTAGAAACAACATTAGAACTTGTCATTTTTGATTTTGGTCCATGGATTTCCATAGATCTAAGTTTCCTCTATTTTCGGATTTACATGGTTTTGATCTATTTAAGTTGGGTTTTTCTGGGTTTTGATGTTCCTGTGTTGGAGAGAATCGAATTTCACCCAAGATAGAACTTTACAAATTCGGATTAGGAGTTGTGATGGCCAAGTTGTGGTATTTTGAAGTTTTGAAGCCATGGGTGTTCTTCCCTTTAGCAAGAGAAAGAAGAAGACCCCTCCCCCGCGTGCGCTCTTTTGCGTGCTGCTGGCCCGCGCGCCTCGCCGTCTTGGGCCCCGCGCACTTGGCTGCATTGTGCTGCCCCCGCGCCGCGCCCTTTGGCGCTGGCCGCTAAAACCGTTGGCGCACGTGTTCTTTAGCGCGCTGCTGCCCCGCCCGATTGCGCCCGGCCCCCTGCGCCCTGTGTCCCTGCGCACTTGGCCTCGCCCCCTGCGCCCTGTGCCCCTGCGCACTTGGCCGTGCCCCTTGCGCCCTGTGCCCCTACGCCCTGTGCCCCTGCGCACTTGGCCGCGTGCCCTGTGCCCCTGTGCACTTGGTCGCGCCCCCTGCGCCCTGTACCCCTGCGCACTTGGTCGCTTCCCCAGCGCCCTGTGGCCCTGCGCACTTGGCCGCGCGCCCTGTGCCCCTGCGTACTTGGCCGCGCCCCCTGCGCCCTGTGCCCCTGCGCACTTGGCCGCGCCCCCTGCGCCCCCTAGTGACAGTGCCCCCTAGCCCGAGCCCTTGCCCGACGCCCTTTGGGCTGCCTCTTGACCTAGCACACCTTGTGCCATGGTGTTCCTTGGTTTTTCCCTTGGTCCTTGCCTTCTCTTATTGATTTGTGTTTTTTGAGATTTCTTGCCCACGGCACGACTTGACTTGACCCGACACGTCTTGACACAAATTTTCTAGGAATCGACTTGTGACTAGCTTTATTGATCCTAGCCATAACATGAGATGAAAACTTGTAACCCGCAACTTGTAACTTGAATTACTTGATAACTCGATAGTGGCCCGTCATGGCGCACTCCTGACTTGACTTGACTTGATAAACATGATAACTCGATGCTGTTGCGACAGCTAGCTTAACTTAACTTGACTTGCCCTGACACCGTGGGTGTTCTTCTTGTTGCTTGTGCAAATTTACTTGTCTTGTCTTGCATCATGTCTAGGACGTGACTCCCTGGGTACCACGGCCAGGGATTCGCACTAAATATAGATTAGGCTAATGATTAGATCAAACTATAGTTCATATAGAATTCCAGTCACAGGCAATTTCGTTATCTGGGCGCTTTAATGGACTTGTAGCTTGCCGACGAGTAGAGCACATTTCCGGCACACTGTCATGTGTTGCACCCTCTAAGTCACCTAAGGGTATATCGTCTCCTGGGCGATGTACCCAACCATACTCTCAACCCGCGGAAGGATAACTAGATAGTCTGCAGGGCTTGGGACTGGGAAATTCTCATTTGTATCTTGTTAGTAATTAGGCCTGTGATAACCCTAGTTAGTTAAGTAGTAAGCCGTAGTATTTGCTTGGCCGCTTGTGAATGGATGGTGTCCAGCCCTGTCTAAGTCTTATCTAGTCCCTGTTCCTGGTACTCCTGAACATGATTGTTTTACTTATCTTTAACAATAAATGGATAGAGGCAAGTACTATTCAGGCGAAGGGTTACAACCCTGGTCCTTGTTTGGTTGACGGGTTGTAATCTGGCTTCCGAAATGGTTCTATGTCCCTAGTCGTTTATTGACCTACTGTACTTTTATTACTTGTATTTTCTTCTATTTTATTATGTTCTGTTATGCTGGCTTTTGTTCTTATTTCGTGGCCTCCCTTTGTGGCACTTGCTATTTCTGGGGTTTGACCCAGCTGGTTTTGTGTGGCCAGATTTCGGAGCAGCACCCGAAGTTCTACCGAACTTCAAGCCCAATGGTGGCAACTAGAAGGAACCCGGGCTACGAGTGGGTTTTCCATTTTGTTTCACTCACTCTATTGTAAATTATTCTTTTGAGACGTTTAGCCAACGAGCACCTGTTAGCTCGATGTACATTTACTTACTGTCTGCCTACAGGCTGTAAACATGATTAACAAATCCTAGGGTTGATCATGTATGACTTAACTCTTGCTAGTCCTCGCATTTTGTATGACTAGCTTCATGATCAGCTGAATATGTAATATTTGGGACGCCTCTTATTGTATATTTGGTGATCTAACATCTTGTAACTATGTTACTTGCTTGAGATTGAGACAATAGGCTTGACTTAAGAGACCGTTGGCTTGTAGTAAACCCTCATATCTAGACAGCCGTGACTGTATAGCGAGGTGGATTCCATTTCAACATACGTAGCTGGTTATGTACGCCGCCGCTCTCCAGTATTCTGGTTCTGGGGCGTGACATGGTTTAAGTGGTAGCCCATGCAGGTCTTGGCATTCAAGAAATGTGGGGGTTTACCGAATAGATGTCTCAATCAGTATTCGCCCTTGATCTCTGCTCGTATTTTCAAATCCCTGAGAATCTTGACCTGATCACATGCTTGTATCGTTGATCTGTCCTGGTCCTTCCTTATTGTTTCCTATGTCATTTTCTTCAGCGGCATTGTTCATGAACCTGCCGATCAGCAAGGTATAGCAACTCCCGTGGACCAGCAGCAACCCGGAGATCAAGCCCAGCATTCCGAAGTAGCCTCCAGAGTTGAACCTACTGGAGGAGAGCCTCCAGTTCAGCCCGTTCAGCCTGCCGAACCGGATGATGGCACCTTGGTAGGTCTCATCAGGACCTTGATAGCTTCCCAGGATCGTAGAGGAGATGCCTTGCACCAGGTAGTGGCAGATGCTTTGACCAGAGGCGGTCATCCAGGTAACAGCGCGGCCAACAGCTTCAAGCGCTTGAACCCTCCATTCTTCGACGACAGTGAAGATGCGATTGCCGCGGACGCTTGGCTTCAGGATATCGAGGTGATTCTGGAAGCAGCTAGGACACCTGAGAATGAGAAGGTGGCGGTGGTACGCCTACAGTTGCTGGACTTGGCTCGCAGTTGGTAGGCGGCGCAAACCATGGGATTAGGGGCACCTATTGCTTGGGCAGTATTTAGAGAAAGATTCCAGACAAAGTATTTCGATGCTGTAGCTCGGTACGACCTGCAGACGAGATTTACCAACTTGAAGCAAGGAGGAAGAACGGTCGACAGTAATACATCTGAGTTTTCTAGACTCAGTAGGTTTGCCCCCACCTTGGTGGCGACCGAGTTTGATAGGGCCCAGCGGTTCCAGCAAGGACTACATTTGGAGATCTTGTTGGCAGTCGAGCAGTTCGAGCACCAGACGTTCGATGCAGTATTGAGAGCAGCTAGGAGGCATGAGTACACCTCCCAGAGGATCGTAGATAGGACAGGAGGTAGGAAGCGGTCCCACAGTCAGATGCACCAATCATCAGCTCCAGCCCTGGCAGCTAGAAGTTTGACTATTGGAACTCCGAGGCGGGCGGCCTCAGTAACGTCGGTTCAGCATTCAATCCCGACGTACCTGCAGCGGCAGAAGCAGAAGCAGGCTTCCGCAATGGGATGTTCTCATTGCGGGAAGCCAGGCCATGTAGTGGCAGATTGTCGCAGGACGCAAGGATTATGCCTGGCTTGTGGAGCGGCAGATCACAAGATAGGAGCCTGCCCGAATAGGGGTAGTTCATCCTCTTCTAACCTAACCAGTCCGTCGGTTAGGGGACCAGCACCTATGCAGCAGCAGCAGTACCCGAGGCCATTGTTGCCTCAGGCCCAGGCGTTTTATCAGCATAACCAGCAGCAGTATACCCAAGCCCAAGTGCAGAACAGGCAGAGAGGTTTCCAGCAGAGGGGACCCACGGCCAGAGGACAAGGTCCGGCCATGATGATGGCTATGGAAGAAGAAGTTGCACCAGGTGAGGTAGTGGCAGGTACTATTCTCGTCAACTCCTTTCCAGCATCGGTATTATTTGATTCTGGTGCATCGCATTCATTCATGTCTGCACGATTCGCGACACGGGTAGGATTGGAGCCAGAGTCATTATCAGTAAGGCTCAATATACTTACTGGTAATGGTCTTGTAAGAGTATATCGAGTATTTTTCTTGTGTCGGATCGTAGTTAGCGGTAGAGAGTTCCCCGCTAGATTTATAGAGTTCCCTATGGCAGACTATGATGTAGTCTTAGGCATGGATTGGTTGAGGAACCAGTATGCTTGATAGACTGCTATATTGGCAGGGTTGTTTTCAGCATTCCAGGTGAGCCAGAGTTTTCATTTTCTAGAGGTGCAGTGGAACCATCTTCTCCAGTATTGCGGATGGCAGTAGCAGCAGTACAGTTGCCCCGGATAGTTGAAGAGTTTCCAGATGTCTTCCCAGAGGAACTTCCAGGGATGCCGCCAGGGTGGGAGATCGAGTTCACTATAGACTTGATGCCCGGGACGGCACCAGTATCAGAGCGAGTCTACAGGATGGCGCCTTCAGAGCTAGAGATTTTGTACAAGATGATTGAAGAACTCAGGACCAAGGGATTCATCCGTGCAAGTGGATCGCCTTGGGGAGCCCCGATGCTTCTTGTGAAAAAGAAGGATGGTACGTCCAGGTTATGTGTAGATTATCGTACCTTGAACTCAGTGACAATCAAGAACAGATACCCTCTCCCGAGGATAGATGACTTGTTTGATCAACTCAGAGGGGCTTCAGTGTTCTCAAAGATAGACTTGCGGTCAGGATACCACCAGATCAGAGTCAGAGAGCAGGACATCCCGAAGACAGCTTTTCGATCTAGGTATAGACATTGGGAGTTCCTTGTTATGCCCTTTGGAGCGACCAATGCGCCGATAGTATTCATGGACCTCATGAATCGCATTTTTATGCCTTACTTGGATCAGTTTGTGATCGTGTTCCTAGATGATATCCTGGTCTACAGCAAGAGCGAAGCAGAGCATAAACAGCATCTCAGAATCGTCCTTCAGACGCTTAGGGAACATCAGTTGTACGCCAAGTTCAGAAAATGCGAGTTCTGGCTCGATCGTATTTCGTATTTGGGTCACATCATTACCCGATGAGGAGTGGAAGTGGATCCCCAGAAGATTGTGGCTATCGAGTCATGGCCAGTACCCTGCTTAGTGGCAGAAGTTTGTAGCTTCCTTGGATTAGCCGGCTACTACCGGCGATTCGTTTCAGATTTTATAAGGATTTCAGCGCCGATGACCCAGTTGACCCACAAGGATGTGCAGTTTGCTTGGACAGCAGAGTGCCAGGAATCATTTGAGAAGTTGAAGCGAGGTTTGATAACGGCTTCCATTCTCACACTTCCAGATGGGACCGGAGGGTTCAAAGTTTATTGCGATGCTTCAGGCAGAGGATTGGAGTGTGTCTTGATGCAGCATGGGAAGGTAATATCTTATGCATCACGTCAACTTCATGATCATGAGAAGAATTACCCGACCCACGACTTAGAGCTGGCAGTAGTAGTGTTTGCACTTAAGCTTTGGCAGCACTACTTATACGGAGATAGAGTGGAGATATTTACGGATCACAAGAGCCTGAAGTATGTTTTCACCCAGAAAGACCTTAATATGCGGCAGAGAAGATGGCTTGAGCTATTAGTGGACTACAATGTGGATTTGTAGTATCACCCAGGGAAGGCCAATGTTGTAGCCGATGCGTTGAGCCGGAGGGCCAGAGTTTACTTCCTAACGGCGCAACCAGAGTTATTGGCAGATCTTCAGAAGATGGGAATTAAAGTGGTTCTTCCTACCAACGTGGCGTTGATGGCCAGTTTACAGGTTCAGTCCAGCACAGTTGAGAGGATCCGGATGGCGCAGTCTACAGATTCCAAGATTCAGTGACTCAGAGCAGAGTGTGAGGCAGGAAGAAGGCCAGAGTTGTGCATTCATAAAGATGGTACACTTCGGCACGACACTCGTCTTTGTGTACCCAGTGGAGATATCAGACAGGAGGTCATGGCCGAAGCTCACAGTTCACAGTATTCTATTCATTCTGGTGGTACGAAGATGTACCGTAATATTCGTCAGCATTTCTGGTGGAATGGCATGAAGAGGGAGATAGCCCGGTTTGTCTCTCGGTGTTTGGTTTGCCAACAGGTTAAAGCTGAACATCAGAGGCCCGCTGGACTTCTTCAGCCCTTGTCAATTCCAGAATGGAAGTGGGAGCATGTGACCATGGATTTTGTGACTGGATTGCCTAGATCTCCAGCTGGTCGAGATGCTATTTAGGTTATAGTTGACCGGCTCACGAAGGTGGCTCACTTCCTCCCGTTCAGGGTCGGTCAGTCGACGGCTCAGTTGGCAGAGATGTATCTCAGGCAGATTGTCAGGCTTCACGGTGTGCCAGTCAGTATCACCTCGGACCGGGATTCAAGGTTTACATCACACTTTTGGCGTAGCTTGCAGGAGAGTTTGGGAACTCACCTTCAGTTTAGCTCAGCTTATCATCCGCAGACAGATGGTCAGTCAGAGTACACAATCCAGACCCTTGAAGACATGTTGAGGTCTTGTACCCTTGACTTTGGTGGTTCGTGGGAAGATCACCTGCACCTGGTGGAGTTCTCGTACAATAATAGTTTCCAGGCCAGTATTCAGATGGCTCCGTTCGAGGCACTGTATGGTAGGAAGTGCAGATCCCCGCTAGCTTGGGATAATGTTAGAGAGAGGCAGATGCTCGGTCCAGAAATGATTGCCCAGACAGTTAAAGTAGTCCAAAAAGTCAGGGATCATCTTCGAGTTGCCCAAGATCGCCAGCGACATTGGGCCGATGTCCATCGGCGTCCCTTAGAGTTTGCTATCGGCGACCATATATTCCTTAGGATCTCGCCTAATCGTGGCATCATTCGCTTTGGCGTGCGAGGAAAGCTTAGTCCTAGGTATATAGGGCCGTTTGATATCCTGGAGGGAGTAGGAGATGTATCCTATCGTCTCGCTCTTCTGCCGTCGCTAAGTGAGGTGCATGATGTATTCCATGTGTCCCAATTACGATGGTACATCCCAGACCCGAGCCATATCCTAGACCATTCGGAATTGGTTGTTGGTACCAACCTTTCGTATGAGGAGAGGCCCGTGTCTATTTTGGACCGGAGGGAAAAAATACTCAAGAACAAGACTATTGGTTTAGTCCGTGTTGCTTGGGTCATCGCTCTCTAGGTGAGTCAACGTGGGAGCGTGAGGGTGATATCCGATCGTAATATCCCTACCTGTTTGACTCGTAAGGTATAATGTCTTCCTTATGCCTTATGCTTTTCATTCCTTGCTTGCATGTATGATTGTATGATTGAACCGCTTAGTGTAGTTGTTGGTGTTTAGTGTAGCTTGTCGTGGCAGTCTCTAGCTCCTTGATTAAATTTCGAGGACGGAATTCTTTTAAGGTGGGTAGAGTTGTCACCCCCATTTCCCGTATTTCGTATTCATGCTCGTAGTTGGATTTTGGCATGTATTTTTATTTTTCTCGACTTGCGGAATTTTGGGTTTTCTCGTATTTTGGGTTTCGGCTCGGCTCGGTTTTAGTTGGTTTGGTTTGAGTTGGTTTGATTTTAAAACCCCATGGAACACTTTAACCTATACTCCACCCTCATTCCACCACAACCCACCCTCATTAATATCCCCACCAACATTCTCTCTCCTCATTACTCTTCCATTAATTTTTTATCATCTTCTTCCTTCCTCCACATAACACTCCACCCATAGGCAAGTGCACCTTGCCATAAAACAAGAACCCATTTTGATTTGTCCATTAGATAGATTAGCCCTCTAGAAACAACATTAGAACTTGTCATTTTTGATTTTCCATAGATCTAAGTTTCCCCTATTTTCGGATTTATATGGTTTTGATCTATTTAAGTTGGGTTTTTGTGGGTTTTGATGTTCCTAAGTTGGAGAGAATCGAATTTCACCCAAGATAGAACTTTACAAATTCGGATTTGGAGTTGTGATGGCCAAGTTGTGGTATTTTGAAGTTTTGATGCCATGGGTGTTCTTTCCCTTAGCAAGAGGAAGAAGAAGACGCCTCCCCCGTGTGGGCTCTTTAGCGTGCTGCTGGCCCACGTGCCTCGCCGTCTTGCGCCCTGCGCGCTTGGCTGCATTGCGCTGCCCCCGCGCCGCGCCCTTTGGCGCTGGCCGCTGAAACCGTTGGCGCACGCGCTCTTTAGCGCGCTGCTGCCCCGCACGATTGCGCCCGACCCCCTGCGCCCTGTGCCCCTGCGCACTTGGCCGCGCCCCCTGCGCCCTGTGCCCCTGCGCACTTGGCCGTGCGCCCTGTGCCCCTGCGCACTTGGTCGCGCGCCCTGTGCCCCTGCGCACTTGGCCGCGCCCCCTGCGCACCCTAGTGACAGTACCCCTAGCCCGAGCCCTTGCCCGGCGCCCTTTGGGCTGCCTCTTGACCTAGCACACCTTGTGCCATGGTGTTTCTTGGTTTTTCCCTTGGTCCTTGCCTTCTTTTGTTGATTTGTGTTTTCTGAGATTTCTTGCCTACGGCACGACTTGACTTGACCCGACACGTCTTGACACGAATTTTTTAGGAATTGACTTGTGACTAGCTTTCTTGATCCTGGCCATAACCTGAGATGAAAACTTGTAACCCGCAACTTGTAACTTGAATTACTTGATAACCCGATAGTGGCCCGCCGTGGCGCACTCCTGACTTGACTTGACTTGATAAACATGATAACTCGATGCTGTTGCGACAGCTAGCTTAACTTAACTTGACTTGCCCCTGACACCGTGGGTGTTCTTCTTGTTGCTTGTGCAAATTTACTTGTCTTGTCTTGCATCATGTCTAGGACGTGACTCCCTGGGTACCACGGCCAGGGATTCGCACTAAATATAGATTAGGCTAATGATTAGATCAAACTATAGTTCATGGAGAATTTCCAGTCACAGGCAATCTCGTTATCTGGGCACTTTAATGGACTTGTAGCTTGCCGACGAGTAGAGCACATTTCTAGCACACTGTCATGTGTTGTACCCTCTAAGTCACCTAAGGGTATATTGTCTCCTGGGCGATATACCCGACCATACTCTCAACCCGCGGAAGGATAACTAGATAGTCTGCAGGGCTTGGGACTGGGAAATTCTTATTTGTATCTTGTTAGTAATTAGGCCTGTGATAACCCTAGTTAGTTAAGTAGTAAGCCGTAGTATTTGCTTGGCCGCTTGTGAATGGATGGTGTCCAGCCCTGTCTAAGTCTTTTCTAGTCCCTGTACCTGGTACTCCTGAACATGATTGTTTTACTTATCTTTAACAATAAATGGATAGAGACAAGTGCTATTCAGGCGAAGGTTTACAACCCCGGTCCTTGTTTGGTTGACGGGTTATAATCTGGCTCCCGGAATGGTTCCATGTCCCTAGTCGTTTATTGACCTGCTGTACTTTTATTACTTGTATTTTCTTCCATTTTTTATGTTCTGTTATGCTGGCTTTTGTTTATTTCGTGGCCTCCCTTTGTGGCACTTGCTCTTTCTGGGGTTTGACCCAGCTGGTTTTGTGTGGCCAAATTTCGGAGCAGCACCCGAGGATCTACCGAACTTTCAGCCCAATGGTGGCAACTAGATGGAACCCGGGCTACGAGTGGGTTTTCTATTTTGTTTCACTCACTCTATTGTAAATTATTCTTTTGAGGCGTTTAATCGACGAGCACCTGTTAGCTCGATGCACATTTACTTACTGTCTGCCTACGGGCTGTAAACATGATTAACAAATCCTAGGGTTGATCATGTATGACTTAACTCTTGCTAGTCCTCGCATTTTGTATGACTAGCTTCATGATCAGCTGAATATGTAATATTTTGGACGCCTCATATTGTATATTTGGTGATCTAACATCTTGTAACTATGTTACTTGCTTGAGATTGAGGCAATAGGCTTGACTTAAGAGACCGTTGGCTTGTAGTAAACCCTCATATCTAGACAGCCGTGACCGTATAGCGAGGTGGATTCTATTTCAATATACGTAGCTGGCTATGTACGCCCCCGCTCTCCAGTATTCTGGTTCTGGGGCATGACAGTTACCGCAAACATGGTCTCAGTTCAGTTCGGTGACTTCCCTCCGCAGATGGTGCAGCATGGTGTCATCCCTATCCCTAAGGCTACTCTCGAGATAGAGAATCTCCCTCCTCCAAGAAGTGAAGGTCTCATCCCTTTGTCTCTTAACAATGGTGAAATTATGTGGATTCATCCTGATCATGCTTTGGAGTTCGAAGTTTCCTCTTCTTCAAAGAAGAAAGACCGCTCCAAGGGCAAGACAAAGACTTGCAATATGGTATCTTTTGACCCCATAGTTGACGAGGAAATTCTGCTGGGCACCAGGTCAGGGAAACCCTATCTAAAGGATTATCCCAAAGCTCAGGAGAATCTTGCTTCTTCTTCTTCTGAGCCTGCTCTAGTACAACCTGCTTTTGCTGAAGACATTCCTTCTGCATCTTCACCGGTTGTAGTACCCATTCCCCCCAAGCCGGCGGTAGTTGACAAAGGCAAACAACAAGTCCGTTTCAACAAGCCTTTGAAAAAGTCATCTCCTTCTGGACTTGAAAAGCCTTACAACTTCGTTATCTTAGCTCAACTAGCCAATACCCCGGCCAGGCTGTCAATCTTCGAGTTATTGCGTCTCTCCAAAGAGACTCGAGAAACTCTAAGTGAAGCTCTCATGCAGGCAGAAACTTGTCTAGCCCTTCTGAAGAAGCCAAAGGCAGAGCCTGTCTCTTGCCTCCATTGTCATAGTGTGTTGGAGTTAATTCCAAATATAACTTTCACACAGGATGACATGCTGATGGAAGACGATAGGCACGACCGTCCTCTATACTATACAGGATATGTCGATTCGATGAAAGTCGATCGTATTCTAATAGATCCTGGGTCTGCCCTCAGCATCTTGCCGAAGACAATGTTAGATACACTGAAGATCCCAGTGCATAGTCTTTCCAGTACAATCACCACCATCCTTGGGTTCAACCAGGGAAGGAGTGCGCCTCTGGACAAGATTCGCCTAAAACTCCAAATAGGCAATCTTCGCACAAAGGTGACCATCTACATCATTGACAATCATGGTTGTTCTTATAATGCTTTGTTGGGGAGACCATTCCTGCATGAGCATAACATTGTTCCTTCAACTCTCCATCAATGTTTCAAATATGTCGATGACAATGGAGAGGTTCAAAAGGAGGTTGCTGATCTCTATCCTTTCAAAGGTGTCGAAGCATAATGCAACGATGCTCATATGTACAAGGATGAATTCATGAAAGTAGTGCTGTCTCTGGACATTGAAGAAGAACAAGAAGCAGTGCCTAATAACACTCTCATCATACCAGTCAAATGACGTGTTTCTCGTCCTCAATCCTCCAAACCATTGGCTATCCACTTGCCAGTCCAGAAGCAGCCAACTGATGATGATCAAAGGGAGCTCACCTCTTCTGAGCCACTTGTTAACGATTTACGTCGTAACAAGGAAAAAAGACAGCTCACCTCTTCTGAGCCACTTGTTATTGATTTATCTCATAACAAGGATAAAAGGGAGCTCACCTCCTCTGAGCCGCTTGTTATCGACCTCCGTCGTAACAAGGCAAATCCTCCTCCACGTTCTTCTTCTCCCCCTCTTATAATTAATCTGACCAAGCCTGTTAAGGCTAAAGGTCCTGCTGTAAATACAGATGAACAAATTAATGAAAAAGCATCTACTTTCCAGTATACTGATGTCATTTATCATGCTAAGTGCTATTTGGATACGTTAGATAGCTTTCAGTCATTTACAATGGGAGTTGTACAATCTCTTCAAACAGAAGTCTCACTTGAAAATCCAAATGACTCATATCGTGTTGTTCCTGCTCGAAAGAAAGGCGAGAGTCCGATACTTTTTAGTAAAGGACCGAAACAAGAGTTCAGTTATACGGATGATAGCAAAAGTAACGACACGGGGCATCTCCAACTTCGACGTTACAGTCAACAATCAAAAGACGTCATCCGAAAGATGAGTTATGACTTCAAGAATGGCCTCAACTACGGTAAAGGTAGAAGAACTCCTATCCGTACAACTGTTCCGAAAGGAAAGTCAAAGATGTATTACAGCAGGAGCAAAAGAGGTCTCGGATATTCTTCACCTCCAGTATTATCCCCAGCAGTCTCCGAATCCAATAGTGAAGAACGCTCTAATTCTTCTGATTCCAGATCATGGGATTCTGACACCAGCATCGGTCAAGTTCATCGGTTGACTGTATCTTCCAACATGGTCTCCGTCGAACTTCCAGAAGGCTATGACGAAGATATTGAAAAAAATTCTGAAACAGATCCTTGGGCTCAACGAATGGATACCCAATGGAAACTCCGATTCGAACAAAGGGAACCTTCTACTGAAGATCAATTGGTTCAAATTGATGTAGGAGAGAGCGGGTCACCTCGTCCAATATTCATCAGCAAGAACCTTCCCGAGGCAGATAAGCAAGAATTAATTTTTCTTATTCAAGAATACATTGATGTCTTTGCCTGGAGCTATGAAGATATGCCAAGTCTAGATCCCAAAGTTGCTACTCACAAATTGAATATCTTGTCTAATGCAAAACCAGTCAAACAGCAACGACGACGCTTCAAGCCAGAAATGATGGATGCAATCGACGATGAAGTCAAGAAGCTCATCGCTTGTGGCTTTATCAGAGAAGAACAATATCCAGATTGGGTAGCCAATGTCGTACCAGTCCTGAAGAAAACCGGCAAAGTTTGAGTTTGCATCGACTTTCGGGATCTTAATGAAGCATGTCCAAAAGATGAATTTCCTCTCCCTATCACAGACTCATGATTGACAACACCTGTGGGTTCGAAAGAATATCTTTCATGGATGGATTCTCCGGATACAATCAGATTCGGATGAATCCTGAAGATGAAAAACATACTTCTTTCCATACTCCTCGCGGAGTCTACTGCTATACTATGATGCCATTTGGTCTCAAGAACGCCGGTGCAACTTACCAACGAGCTATGAGTACCATCTTTCGAGATCATCTTCGCAAAACTGTCGAATGCTACGTCGACGATATTGCTGTTAAAAGTCGTCTGAAGGAAGATCATATCCAAGCCTTAAGAACAATCTTCAATCTCATGTGCCAACATCAACTCAAAATGAATCCCACCAAGTCATTCCTGGGTGTCTCTAGTGGTAAATTTCTCGGCTTCGTCATTACCTCTAAGGGTATACACGTGGATCCCGAGAAGATCAAAGCCATTCAAGAGATGCGTCCTCCACGCAACCTAAAAGAGCTACGAGGATTCCAAGGTCGGCTTGCCTACATCAGGAGGTTCATTTCGAATCTGTCTGGACGCTGCAGACCATTTACTCAGCTAATGAAGAAGGATGTGTCTTTCATTTGGACCGAAGAATGTCAGCGAGCATTCGATGACATAAAGCGATATCTCATGAACCCACCAGTCTTGGTGCCACCAATCTAAGGCAGACCATTCTTAATGTATGTCCGTGCTATGGATCATTCATTGGGTGCTTTACTTGCCCAAAAGAACAAAGAAGGCCATGAACAAGCCATCTACTATCTCAGTCGTACTATGATTGGTACTGAACACCGTTATAGTCCGGTTGAAAAAGAATGTCTAGCTCTTATGTTTGCTGTTCAAAAGACTCGGTATTACATCATTGGCCAAACTATTCATGTCATATCCCGAGTTAATCCTCTTCGGGTACTGATGAAGAAGCCTAGTACACTCAATTCTCAGCTGGCTACATGGGCCATTCTGCTAGCCCAATATGACATGGTATATGTTCCTCAAAAGTTTGTCAAAGGTCAAGCACCGGCGGATTTCTTAGCAGCTCATCCTGTTCCAGAGACATCCAAACTCTATGATAAAATTCCAGACGAGACATTGGAATCAAATACAATCTCCGAAGAATTTCCTACTTGGCGTCTATTCTTTGACGGTGCATCCAGAATCGGACCAAAGGGTGCCATTGTCGCAGGAGTTGGAGTTGTTCTTGTTTCTCCATATGGGTCAACTATTCAAAGAGCCTACTCTTTAGATGAACCTTGCTCCAACAACGTAGCAGAATACAATGCTTTACTCATCGGCCTTCAGTTAGCTAAACAACTGGACGTCGAGTATCTTGAAGTCTACGACGACTCTAAGTTGGTTGTTAACCAAGTTAGAGGGACCTATGATGTTCGTCATCAAGATCTAGTGCCTTACTATGAAGTGGCAATCAACATGGCTACATCATTCAAAGCCTTCTTCATCGAATATGTTCGACGAGATTGCAATACTGAAGCAGATGCCTTGGCTAATCTTGTAGCAGTCTTAGCCATCCCTATCAAAAGACAGCAGGTGGTGGTTATCTCTAATCGAAAATTGTTCTGCATCGAAAACAATCGTAATATTGAGTTCAGCAATCTTACTGAAGCCAATGTTATCAGTGAAGATTGGAGAGCTCCTTTCATCGACTTTGTATTTCACGACATACTCCCTGAAGATCCCAAGGAGGATACAAGTATTCGTCGACGATCTCTCAGGTTCTACTACAATCAAACCACTAAGACTCTCTATCGGCGGACTTATGACGGCTTACTCTTGCACTGTCTCGCGGGTAATGAAGCAATGCAAGTCTTGCGTGAAGCTCACGACGGTGTCTGTGGAGCACATCAACCTGGTCCAAAGCTACAGGATCGCATCCGACGCATGGGTTACTACTGGCCCTCTATGGTATCAGATGCCATCGAATATGCAAGAAAATGTCGAGCTTGTCAGATCCATACAGATTTCATCCATCAACCATCAGAATTTCTTCATCCGACTGCTGCTTCCTGGCCTTTCGAAGCTTGGGACATGGACATCATAGTTCCCATCAATCCTCCTTCTTCTAGAGGACATCGGTTTGTATTAGCAATAACTGACTATTTCTCCAAATGGGCTGAAGCTATCCCTCTGGTTGAAGTCAAAACCAGCAGTGTCATCAACTTCGTCAAACACCATGTCATCTATAGATTTGGTGTACCTCGAAGGATCATTCATGACAATGGACCTCAGTTCATCAGTCAAAAATTCATAAGGTTCTGCGATGATCACCGGATTGATAATGTCGCTTTGACAGCTTACAATCCTGCCGCTAATGGTTTAGCTGAAGCCTTCAATAAGACTATCATCAAGCTCCTTAAGAAGTTTGTATCTACTAACAAACGAAACTGGAGTGAAAAGCTTGGCGAATGTCTTTGGGCCTACCGTACTACAGTCCGTAACCCCACAGGCTGTATACTCTTCTCTTTGGTGTACGGTTGTGAAGCAGTTCTACCCCTGGAACTTCAAATTCTGTCCTTAAGGATTGCCATCGCCAACGAGCTTACTACAGAGAACAACGATCTTCTTCGACTTCAAGAATTAGAAGCGCTTGATGAGAAAAGGTTAATGGCTCAACAGCATATTGAGTTATATCAAGCCCGCATCTCGAAGACTTTCAACCGCAAAGTTAAAGTCAGAGCCTTTCAGAAAGAAGAGCTCGTTCTAACAGTTAGACGTCCCTTGACTATGACTCACTCAAGCAAGGGCAAATTCGATGCAAAGTGGGAAGGGCCATATATCATGAGCAAAGTCTTCTCAAATGGAGCCTATCAACTCACAAAATTGGATGGTCGAGTTGCAATGATGCCCATCAATGGAAAATTCCTTAAAAAGTATTATGTATAAATATAAAAGAGATTGCTTGTAATCATCAGACAAGTTCATAAATAAAATTTAATTTTATTTCATCATGAGTGATAGTACATAATATCAAGGAAGGTCACTATCATCCTTCTCAAAATTAGGATGCGGGCCACTGCCGTCCTTATTGAAGACATGGTCGGCAAAGGAGCCGAGAACATCCTTGCTCGAACCTACCAGAAACTTGCAAGCAGCCATCCTCATGGCTTCTTCTTCCTCAGTCTTCCCTAGTTCAAGAAGAAAGTCCAAGAGGTCCCTTGGTGGCTTGGGTGCAGATGAACCTTCGCCCGCTTCTATCCGCTTCGACTGAGCCAGTTCGGCAGGACGTTCCTCCGAGCGTTCCACCTTCGGAGCGAGCTCAGCCTTTTTGGATACATCTCCAGACGACATCTTTGTGCTGAAAAGTGAAAGTGATCGTTCCATCAAAATTTCTGTTCTATTTATAGGCAGAGATTCTTAAAACAACGAAGTGACACATCCATCTGACGGTTCGCCCGTTCATTATATTCATCTGACGGTTTGCCCGTTCATTCATCCGACGGTTCACCCGTTCATCACATTCATTTGACGGTTCACCCGTTCATCACATTCAATCCGACGGTTCACCCGTTCATCACATTTAATCCGACGGTTCACCCGTTTATCACATTTATTTGATGGTTCATCTGTTCATTTCATTCAATCTGACGGTTCACCCGTTCATTCAATCAATTCGACGGTTCACCCGTTCATTACATCAATCCGACGGTTCACCCGTTCATTCAATTCACTTGACGGTTTATCCGTTCGTCTCGACGATTTATTTCGTTCATACATTTTAACGATTCATTTTCGTTCATTCCATCCACACCAGCAATTTGTCATCTTTGATTAAGGTGTCTACTGAAATAATGATATTCAACAAAATTATATTCTGCCATGTCCACATTACCTCTGAGCAGATATAATGAATATAATTATTTTCTAAAAATCAAGAAATATATCATGTCCTGCACTTCTGAATATATTTTTTATCGCTATTATTTATATCTGAATAAGATATGCAATAAATAATAGATCCACAAAAAATATCTTTTTATTGATCAAATTTGGATGACATTAGAAAAATACATGTCACAAGACAAGAAGATACAAAGAGTCTTTCTATTCTGCCGGCGGAGTCATCAGGCTGGTCATCTGCTGCTTTAAAATTTGTAGTCGCTCCTTACAAGAGTCCATCACTCGCCTCCTAGCATCCTCCATTCCTGACTTATTGTCAAAAGTCGGCAAGGTTATCATTCTGCGAGAGACTTCAGCTTGATGAGTAACGACATATTCATCTCTTTCCTGAGTCAGAACACCCAGTTGTTGAATTGCAGCCTGATGTTGGATGGCCTCATCTTCCAGAGCTAATTGAAAAAGTCTCAGCTCTTCCTGAAGACGGGCAGATTCCGATTGCAGTTCAGCAACTCTCATTTCCTTCGCTTCAGCAACAGATGCCACTGTTTCCACCTTGGAGTTATACTCAGCGGACTTGGCAGTGAAAGTATCCAAGAGAACTTGGAAATTAACTTTCTCAACCGCAGCTTCCTGAGACATCTTTTCAAATTTGGCCTGCACTAAGGGCTCCACCTCCCCCTTATTAAGATCTTTGTAGACCCTCACCGATTCCTCCAGCTCATCTAATATATGATCAAGAAAAGTAGCCTGAGCTTCGTCGCCTTGACTGCGGATGGCATTAACCAAGTAAGAGGTTGGACCTCTAACTGTGGAGAAATCAGCCTCTTCTTTCTCTATCACCCTATCTATTAAGGGTCCTAACGAATTAAAGAAAAAGTTGGTGAAGGAGCTAATGACAAATCGGTTAGTGGCCAGGGCACCAGGAGTAGCAGCTACTCCCGTTGATGATGAAGCAGCATGAGCCTGTGCAGATGGACGTTCAGCTTGAATGGAGGGCTCTTTAAACAATGGAGCTAAGGTAGAGCTGGTTGCTCCTCCCGGTTGTTCCTCTGCAAAATTAAATATTGTCATTTTGCCTGTCATTTGCAACTGTCGAAAAGGATCAAAAAGTAAAGGTAATCATCTTACCATGACTAGGTCCAGTAACAGGTCTGTCGTCTGTTGGCACAGATTCCAACCTTGCAGAAGTAGCCTCAGACATCACTGCCTGGCTACTGCCCGCCTCGGAGCCACCCGAAAAAGGTCGGCTACTACTAGCCATTGCCGCTATTGGTACTATATCTGTGCACGGAGGAGGAATTGGAGATGATTCGATTTCTACATGGATTAAAAATAGAGATGTCAGTCATTTAATCTATGAAAAGAAGATTGATAATTTTATTCAATACCTTTGGGATCAGCAGTAGTAGTTTCCTCCAGCGCTACTTCCTCACCCACATTCTTTGCTGGAGACACATGTATCTCAATATCCTTTTCAGGATCCAGTGTGTCATCAACAGGTTCGGGAGATATATGGACATCATTGTCCTCTTCTGGGTTTACAGTATCATCAACAGCGTCTGTTGATGAATCTTCATTGCTTATACTATCTTCTGGAGCTTCCTCGCTGGCAGTTGCGACGGCGGCTTGATCAACATCATCCTGCAGACCGAAGTCGCAATCATTTAAAGCTTTAATCATTAAACGATCTTCTTCTTCACGGAGTGTTCCTGGTGTAGCAGGAAGCTGAGTAGTTCCCACCGCAAGAGAAGGAGATCGCAAAACTTTATGATCCCTCTGATCAGCCTCAACCCTCTACTCAGCCTCATCCCTCTGTTCAGCTTTAACCTCATCCCTCTGCTCAACCTCGTCCTTCTGCTCTGGACTAGGAGTTTCCTGCCTAGGCTCGGGGACAGATGTAAGGGATGACATGGTGATTCCAACAACATCCTTAGCCACCACCGTGGACAAGATTTGTCTTGGAGGAGTGATCACTCTCTTTCTTCTTCTGGAGGCTAGTTTCTTTCTATGTAGAGGTCTTTCTGGACTCTCTACATCTACTACATCGACCTTCTTGGGAAGAGAAGTTGGCATAGTCGCTTCTTCTCTTTGGGTAGACTCGGCCAGTTGTCGAGACTGTGACCTGGTGGTGACCTTCTCTGATGGATCCAGGATAAGTTTCTTTTTTGCAACCGGAGAAGAAGGTTCATTAATCCTTCTCTTTCTCTCCTTGGTTGGAGATTTGATCACTTTCAAGGAAACTTGCAGTGGTTCATTGACCTCCTCAGGGAAGTTAGCTTCCCTTGAGGCTTCCAACGGATCATCTACTGGCTAATGCTGCTCGTCATTTCCTGGAGCTAGCATAACAGTTGCTCCCTTCTTCAAACGCGTCGCCGTCGCGAAGCTATCTACAAGGCTGAAGTTCTCGGCAAATGTATTTGCTGCTGTATAAAAAAGCGAATATGTGTATAACATCCGGGGGCCGTTATCATTCTTGGTCGGCATCGAGAACACTGTTCTTGTGTCTCGAGCGTTGTAATAAGCCCTGGCCCTGGCACCATCAATCAGATATCCCTTTCCTTGCAGGCAAGTTATAACATTGCCTACGTAGAACTGGTCGTAGCCGAATTGACGGGCAAAGTGGCTTGGCAGATTTGGTTCCAAGAAACATTCATCTTTAAATCTATAAACCAAGTGCGACGGCCTAATCGTCTTCAGCCACTCAAATACTGCACGACCTAGAGGTTGCCTCCCAAGATCAACCAGATTTGGTGACATATATTCATAGCCAGTCGGAGGGGGAACACAATAGAAGTTCCACCCTTTCCCAAGATTTAAAGCCTGTCTGTAATCTTTCATACTGGTGTATGTCCATTTTCCCCGGGAGAATCTCCGCAGATAGCTACCGCCAACTGCCCCCATATCAGGGTTCATCAATGACGGATGGTGCAGAAGCAACCATCCAAACAAATAGGTATAGGACAGCTCCAGCCTAGGGAAGTTCCCCTTTTTGCCCTTCCATTTGAGCATCGATTCAACATAAAGACGAAGACCCGCATTTACTCTGTAGGTCATCGTCGATAGCAGATCCATCCGGTAGCCAAAGACTAACCGGACAGCAGCAAAGAGCACGTCGCGGTGGAAGCAATCTACGGCGCTCGCTTCGGGTACGACGAAGCGTCGGAGCCAATATGTGAGGAAATCCGCCAGCTGGGCTTCCTTTGACATGGGCCTGTAGCCCATTCTCATAAAACTCTCAATAAAATCTCCGATCTTGAATGGAGAGTGTTAAAGTTTGTCGGCAACCTTGATGTCCATTTCTTTGTTTTCTTCCATCAAACCTATCACCTTACTGTGGCTGAGTGGTTTGAAGAAGGTAGGGTTGCACGTATCGTGATCCTTAGTCTTCTTCTGGATGATGTGATTAAGAAAAAGATAGGGCAACCACTTTGATGAGTAACAAGTGCCAAAAGAACCACTCTTATAATATATGGAGCAAATTTTGTAGTGGCACATTAGTTCTTCAAAAACGGCCACCATCTCTGCATTTTCTTGACGAAGTCTGTCTAACTCGTCATTTGTTGGAACATATTCTTCATAAGGGAAGTCTCCTATTGGTAAGCTCGAGATATATTTCATTTCATGAAGAGCTAGTCCAATTTCTCCGCAGGGTGTCATGAATGTCCCTGTCCTAAAATTGTACCTCTCTGCCAAGGCGAGAAACAGATGAGGGTTGGGGAGGAATCCATATACGGTAGAGTATACCGCCTGATATAGCTCAATCTCTTTGAGCTTTTCTTCGAACTGAACCAATATCCAATTGGTTATACAGTTCCATCTTTTATTGTCTGGGTTCACCAGACCTGTCAACCGGATGTCCTGATCCGGGTATCTTCCCTCAATCTTTGCAAATTCATTTGCAAAGATCGGCGTCCTTACCGGCAGCAGCAAGGAGTTCTCTGGTGGAATACAGCCACGCTTCAATCCTCTGAGCAGGGTGCTATGACGTTCAGAGGAGCTATAGAACATATCCCTGTTATTCGGTCCTTTTTTTACACAAATATTTCCTGTTCTTGCTTGCTGGAGAGGGGTAATATCCCAGTCCATCCTCCTGGGATGGCTCGCATGGGCATAACGGGATAAAGGGAGGCATCTGGCAATGTCTGGCAACAGTACTATTTTCCCTTTCTCTAGAAAAGTCTCTGCTCAACACGAGGTCTCGGTTGAGAACTCTTATCAATAGCTTCTCCAAATAAGAACAGGGGTTTCTTATGAGTAATGGCATCGGCAGTCTGCAGAGGCTGCCCATTCATCAGACTTAATAAAGTTTCGTTGTCCTGTGCTACTAAGATGGCTTGACGGAAAGATGGCAGAGCGTATTGGAGAAATATTACATGGGACAAATCTTCCTTAAACTCTGGTTCAGCAAGGGTCCCTGCAAAGATTTTATACTCTGGGTCTTCTCTGATGTTAACTGCATCAAACAGAAAGACAGAATTCAGTATATGCAAAATCAAAGATTTTGTCCAAAAAATCAGCAAATTACGCAAGCATCAGATTGCGCTGTTTGTAAAACATCAGATTGCGCAACAACAGCTTCTATGTGCAAACTATCCAATTGCGCTAACTCATCCACTTGCGCAAGCTATCAGATTGCGCTGAATAACTTGCGCAAAGCATCAGTTTTCACTGGACAGCCTTGCACAAATCAGCAGATTGCGTTGACTTTTGCCAGCGCTTTCTACCGATTGCGCAAGAAAAATAGTCTTCATAAAAATGAAAACTATTGGGTTTGTTCAACCGAATCCCTAAACAGGGCGGCACAGTATAACCAAATCTCTAAAAAGAGATAATGTCAAAGAACCCTAAAAAGGATTTTTGATCGAACGACTACCTTGCAGTACGGGATGACCAACTTCGTGTCGTGAAATGTGCAGCACAGCCTGAGTCGAAGACTCGGCGGGGGCTTTGCCCTTGTCGACGGCGGAATGCTTTGGAGCCATTCGAAGTCGACGATGAAGAAGGAAAAGAGTCGGAGTAGGGCTCGAGAATTTTTCTCTCTTAAACAAAGTGAAAACAAGTAAAGAATGACAGAAGAAAGAAGGAGAACTATTTATAGTTTTTCGAGAGTAATGGTCGCCTCAGATTGCGCCGAAGAAATAGGAGCTGACTCCTCCAATTGCGCAGACAGAGCATTACTTGCGCAACTTGATTTTAAAATCAAAATTCAAAGTATTTCGAAACTTTGAAACACTTTTAAATTTCAAAAACTTTGAAGGGGGTCTTGTAGGTCTTAAAAATCAAGTCGCACCTATCAAAGAAGTCATGAAAATCAAATTGTGCATCCTTCAAGTGAACTGCGCAGGAGACAGATTACGCAACATCTCAATTGCGCAGACTGAACTGCACACTCATCCAAGTGCACAAGCTGACGTGGCCTCGTCATCATTATCTGACAGAGAATCAGATCTTCTGACAACTGACAGCACGGAGAACGAGAAAACTGTTCATTTATCGTACAGCACAGCGCTCGAGGACAGCTGTACATGCAGCGCAATCTGCCAGACTCTCTGCAACGCGGTCCATCCCAGCGTAATCTGAAGCCAGCACAATTCATGTGGCGCACTCCATCAAGACAACTGACAATGTATACGTGGCCTTCATGCCATCAATTACTTACCATGTGGCAACAGTATGTACACAATCAAGCGCATTTCAATCAAACAATCCCACGCGTCATATACAGATGGTCCACGATCGAGTAACTGCCTGCGCAGTTCATTGCTTGCACAATCCGAAGTCTGCGCAATCTATCCTGCACAATTCAGAATAACTAAAAGTTAGTTATTTCCAGAACTCTATAAATAGAGTTTCAAGTCTTCATTATCACACACACACAGGGAGATCAGAACACACATTCAAGTCATCACCAGAGATCAGGAGTTCTTGCCAAAGTGCTATTGCTATCTTCAGAGGCTACCGTCTTCAAAGTTCACATCGTCCAAGGGATAAAGCGATCGTCATTCAGATCGGATTTCTATAGTTGTACTTTCCCAGAATTTTTGTAATCTTCTTACAAAGTTTGTGAAATAAAGATCAACTTTTATTTTTGCAAACAGTGACTTAGAAATTGGTTCCATGACTAGTGCAACTAGGCCCATAGCCTATTAGACTAAACCCTAACCCTAACTTCCACTTTATGACCAGCCACTAGGTCATTCCTAACCCTATAAAATCTCTCTTTCTATTGTTCTTGCCTCTTTTATATCATTTTTCCATTTGACAAAAACCAAGGTTTGTTCCTTTCTTCAAAATTCTTATTTTATTCATTTTTCCTCCTTTTTCATCCTAATCTTTTGCATTGGGTTCTAAATGATGTTTATGGACTGTTGGTGGAGAGCTATTTCAGTTTGGGATCAATTTGCAGCACTTGGCTATCAAGAAAAATACCCCCCATTTAAAGCTTTTTCTTACTATTTGCACCTATAGGTAAAACACCTCTAATTGTCTTAATATTCAGTTTTCTTTGCATTTAGGGCTAGATCTAAGTGTCCCCTAGCTGTCCCTAGAGTTTGGGTTAATTTCGTGTCCATTTGGTGTCCGTATTAGACACGTATCATTGTGTAGATCTAGGTGTTTGATGAAATGCCCAAACCAATTTTTTTTGTTGTTTTTCCAAATGTTTTTGAATGGAATCCTAGATCTAGGGCTTGCTTAAGGATTCGTCTCATTGGCCAGTAGATTTGGTGTCGTGTCGTGTCCACACGAGGATAAGAACATGCCCACAGCAGCCCGTGCACAGTGTCCTTAATCTCGGGGTCAATTTCTCCCTGTATAGGACACGCCAAATTTTGGGAGGATGTCAGGGCATTGACTGACATGGGTCTCCTAAAATTTGAGCCCAGATGGTGGAGTGTACGAGGAGTTCTCCTCCCCGTACTGGCCGTACGAGTGGACTGAACTGCGCACATTCAGTCACTGACACGCGACTGGCAATGACACGACACGTGTCTAGGACACGGTGCAGGGTGTTAGTAGGGTAGCCCTACCCCTGGCGTACAAGTGTGCACGGCCACGTGTCCCTACGTGGCCTGTGTCGTATGCTGGACATACGTGCACGCGTGCACGATGCAGCCTGTGCACAGCGTGTCTGTGGTGTTCGTGAGCCAAGACATGTCGTGTCCTGCTTCCCGAGGACACGAGATAACTTGTGAGACTCGTGCACGTGTGTGGGATGTATTACCAACCAATAATTTTTATTATTAACATGTTTTTAAGTTCGAAATTCATTTTTCCTCTATTTGACCGACACAGTTCTAATAAATTGACTTCTGAGTTAAATTCTGTTTTAAACAGTTTTGTAATGTTTCAAATTACTAGGATTAGTTCACAAACATGTGTATTAGATTACTATAATGTTGGTTATTGACTGGTGTTAGGTTTTGGATTTCGTAATAGGTTTTGAATGTTGAACTGCTATATGTAAACACTGTCGACTGATACACTATGCACTATTTATTAATCCTGATTTTAATTCCATTTTAAACTGAATTTGTTGTTTAATTACCATGTTTAATTCCTGTACATTTGTGTTAGACTACTGCAAGGTTGGTTCATGATTTGGTTGATGTTATCAAGGTATTGGGATTTCGATTTTGGCTTGGATGTATGTGTAAATGGAAATTTCTTAACTGTCATTTGAAGTTGTGTAATTCCTGAGAATCATTCCCATTGCCTTCACACATTGACACTCTTCAAATTCTTGAGAACATATTGCATCAGATCTACATGTAAACTCACACTGAATTGTGTTGACACTATACACTGTTACACTGATTTCAGTCCTATTTGACACATTCCTACCTGTTGAAAACTGGGTCCTGTTTTCCTATTGTGATCACTGAAATTGAACTGTCATTTAATTCCTGAGTTGTACACACTGTTACCTATTCCCTGTTCTACCTTACACCTACTGTCATATGGTAACACAGGACACACATACACCCTAATTTTTATATGTGAATCACACACATACATGTTAGCCACATACACACAGTCCCTTGGCCTAATCCTGAATACACATGGACACAACACTATGTTCATTTCACACACCCTCACACACTCACATTGCACAGATTTCACTACACACACACATGATTACATATTGCTACATTGACACACATATACATGTATCCCTATCTCTCTATATGTGATATATATATTAATGTGGCCTATAAGTGAATGTGTGTTATTTATATTAAATTAGATAAATATTTAATGTATGAAATATGTGAGAATATACAATATGTGTGAATGTGTGATATAGCCTATATGGCCTATAGCCTATATACATGGCACATAGCCTATGGGTGTATCCCTATGTGATATAGCCTGTGTATATGGCATGAATGCCAGTGAATGTGTGTTGTTGACTTGTATAGCCTAGTTTTGGTGTGTGCTTGCTAGAATAGGCTGGTTAGGCCTAGTGAGACTTGTTTGGGTTAGGCTTGACCTAGTTGACCTAGTTTGACTAGTATAGTTGACTAGAGTTCTAGAGTTGACCAAGGGTTGACTTTAGCCTAGATTGACCCCAAACATCATGTAGATGCATTGTAGCAGTCTGTTATATCATTTTGGACATGTAGTGACTTGTACTGTTCTATAGGAGACAGACACCACTCCTAGGACAGTAGATTCTCTTCAGATATTTAGGATACAAGGCGAGTACATTCTCTGATCATTTCATAACTTGCTTAGAATTACATTCCTGCTCTAGTTTGCCTTATTTGATGTTGTCACGATATTATCACGGATTGGTACTATATGGATCCCTACATTGAGATGTTATCCTCCTCGGGAGCATCAGATACATCATGTCGTGTGTTTCATGTACATCATGTATTCCTCGCTCTCATGTTATTCATGTTTCTCATGTGCTTCATGCTCGTTTATGCTCGCTCGTGTACTCTCATGTGCTATCATGTTCGGTCATGTTTCTCGTGTATTTCATGTATAACCTATACTTCATGTGTACCCTTCACGGGCCTTCATGTGGAATTCATGTGCACTCAGTTCTGAGCCCTCATGTATACTTCATGTACACCCATCTATGGGCTTTCATGTGAAAATCATGTACGTAACATAACTTGTCTGGATCCTTGTGTATTGATTAGGGTATGGGGGAGTATAAATAGTCATGTGAACAATTCCAAAGTAGTATAACCATGTGCGCCTTTTTAGTATATTCGTGTGCAAATCCAGTCGTTTACATGTCGACTTTGTACTCTAAATCACTAGTCACTGGTAGCTCTCTACTTATAGTAGATATTTCTATTACAGTTCTCTCTCTATTTACATCATGTACTTTCTTTCAGTTTCATGTATCGTACTCTCTTGCATGTTTATATTTTCTAACCTGTTATGAACTGCGTGAGATGTATCATGCTCGCTCCCGTCCTGACTGGACATGTTGAAAATTTTACAGAGGATGATGAGGAACCCTACACCCCTTACTATGGAGTTTTCTTAGATGACACTCGCGACCTGGACCCCTGGGGAGGTTCAGGCAGCTGCAGAGGATGGTACCCATGTATAGCATAGATAGTCTAGATTGTTCTTTATTTTCATGTTAGTTGTTGTCTTGATTTCAGAGTTATATATTTATGGAGATGTTGAGACTTATGTTTATTTTACTTGTTGTACCTCAGTTGAGGATTTTCCTATCTATTCTATCGTGCTATATTCTACTTTTAGATTGTGATTGAGATGTACCTTCTGTGATTGGCCTCCTTTTGGAGAGTATTTCATATTATGTTAGTTATAATTCATGACCTAGAACAGCATTCTACCGCCGACACTGCAGCGTAGGCTGGGCACTGTTACGTACTCGTACCCTCACAGTGGGTGCGGGTCGTGACACGTTTTTTGTGGTGGCCCATGCAGGTCGAGTTTGTGTAGTGGTATTCGAACTAGAGTATCACTACCGCCTGCAGTAGGATTAGGATTATTCTTGAGGTACTCAATCACATTAGGAAAAACTCTTAACTGAATTCCTGCCATCTAAATTCATGTTGAAGATTACTTGAAATAACTGTCCTCCCTTGAATTATCATTTCTATCTCAGTATTAATTCCTTGTTTGATCTGTCTCCAAGATGGTGATTGAGACACGATCGTATTGCTCTGGCCCAGCAGACGCTGGTGAGAGGCCTACCACCCCTCGCCCGATTGTGGATGCTAGGACCATAGCACCTCCTATTTCTGCTCATATAGGAGCTTCTACAGCTTTTGGGAGTGCACCTCCACCTATCTGGAGGTCTTCTCCCGTCATTCTGGATATGTATCAGCAGCAGTTAACTTCAGGGACAGTAGATGCGGCTCAGATGTTTACCCTTTTCCAGCGATTCCTGGAGACTCAGCAGCAGATGCAGCAGAGCCATACTGCTAAATTCCGACAGAGCATACAAGATACTCACCAGTTGGTCAGGACAATAGTAGAGCTGGTGGTTGCTCAGCCATTGGGAGGTCAGATGTAGCCGTATCAGCCGAGGACTCCAGACATCTAATCCTTTAAGAAGATGGGACCCCGGGACTTCAAGGGTACAAAGGGCATCATATACGCTGACGATTGGATAGAGCATATTGAGGAGATATTTTGATTGGGCACAGATACCAGCTGGATTACATATCGAGGCAGCAGCCAGTCAGATGCAGGACTTGGCCCGTACCTGGTACCAGACGGACCCCGAGCGTTGGTACAGCCGGTCAGACTTGGGCAATGTTCAAGAAACTGTTCAAGGAGAAATTCTTTCCCGATACAGCACTTGGTGCCTTGTAGACGCAGTTCGAGAGTTCGGTTCAAGGGAACCAGACCGTTGAGGAATACGCCGGAGAGTTCTGCCGTTTGGATAGATTCGTTGAGGATCTTACTGAGGTCGGGAAGGCGAGGAGGTTCCGCAGGAGTTTGATCAGGGAGATCAGGTCGTATACCAAGAGCGGCCGCGACGCCACTTTCGAGCAGATTCTGGTAGGAGCCATGGCAGCGGAGGACGATCTTGGCCTGAAGGAGAAGAGGACGCGAGACACTCAGGAAGCTAGTAGCAGTGCGGGCCCGGCCAAGAGGCCCCCCTTACAGATTCAGCAGCAGTATCCGTAGCAGATGCCCCACTTACAGATTTAGCAGCAGTATCCGCAGTAGAGGCCCCACTTACAAATTTAGCAGCAGTATCTGCAGCAGATGCCCCACTTACAGATTTAACAGCAGTATCCGCAACAGATGCCACACCTACAGATTCAGCAGCAGTATCAGCAGCCGAGGGTCTACTTTCAGCAGCAGCAGTTTCAGGATCGTGTACCCTTTCAGCAGGTACAGCAGCAACAGAGGCAGTAGCAGTCCCCGGGACAACAGCTTGTTATCATTTGCCCCTTCTGTAAGAGACCAGGGCACGATTGGGGCGAATGCCGAAAAAGGCTAGGCAGATGTTTACTTTACGGAGGATCTGATCATCGGCTGAGAGAGTGTCCTGAATCATTTGGACAGACAGATCAGGGAACAGGAGCCAGGGCTCCGGTGGGATAGCAGAAGGGATTACCCTTACCAACTCAGCAGCAGAGGTACATGCAGCATCAGCAGCAGGCCAGGGAAATCCAGCAGGGGCGAGCTTTCGCCAGGACAGTCGAGGATGCACAGGCCATTGGAGATCTTGCTGCAGGTTCCGTTCTTTTCGATTCCATTTCCGTAATTGCCTCTTATAACTGTCTTGAAAATTCGATTCCCTCTGTTCCTTGTTGATTGATCAATTTTGTTCTGTTGTTCTTGTGTTATGTTTGTTTTCTTCTGAGATAAATCATATGGGCTAGGTCACCTCCGTTATGGGATCTAGAATCTTTGATAGTCGTGTTAGCTGGCATAGTGAGGATATATAGTCGAATTTAGGACGTATTTCTCGGGTGTGGGAATTTAAGGTTTTTGCTGCCAAACATGCGACAATGCAAAAATTTTAAATACCATAATTCTAGAGGTATGTATCTTAGTCAAGGACTCTGTGATTATCGTTGCCCTGCTCACTAGCATGACGAAGATTCTGAGTATCATGATTTTGGACAGACGCATATGATTAACAACTGTGTGATTTTGAGACTACGATTGTGGGGGTGTTTGTGTCACGCCCCAGAACCAGAATACTGAGCGGGGGCAGACAGCTACGTATATGAAATGGGTTCCATCTCGCTATACGATCACGGCTGTCTAGATACATGAGGGTTTAACTACAAGCCATCAGTCTCTTAATGGTCATGAACAAGCCTAGTGTCTCAATCACAAGCAAGTAAGTAAATTTTACAAGATGTAAGATCACCAATATACAATAGTAAGGCGTCCCAAACATTACATATTCAGTTGATCATGAAGCTAGTCATTACAAAATGTTAGGACTAGCAAGAGTTTCATCATACATGATCAACCCTAGGATCTGTCAATCATGTTACAGCCCGTAGGCAGACAGTAAGTAAATACAATCGAGCTAAACAGGTGCTCGCCGGCTAAACGCCTCAAAAGAATATTTTTACAATAAAGTGGGAGAGCCAAAAATAACTCACTTGTTGCCCTGGTTACGTCTAGTCGCCACCATCAGGCTGGAAAGTCGGTTGATCCTCTGGAGTTGCTCTGAAATCTGGCCATACAAAACCAGCTGGGTCAGATCCCAGAAAGAGCAAGTGCCACAAAGGAAGCTTCACTTAGGAACTAAAACCAGCAATCATCACATAATGTAAATAAATAACAGAACTGGAATTTTATAAACATATCAGGATGATATACGACGAGATAACCATAGAACTATTCAGATAACCAGGTTACAACCCGTAAACCAAACAAGGACCGGGATTGTAACCCTTCATCTGAACGGAACTTGGTTTCCCACCATTTATCGACGAGATAATAAGAAATCCAGACATGTAACAATCTTGTACAGGATCAAGACTAGACAGATTATTTCCCATTCAATCAATCACGGTCAAGCAATGAGTACGGCTTGATACTTTAACTAACTAGGGTTATCACATGCCTAATTACTAACAAGATGCAGCGAGATATTCCACAGCCACAAGCCCTGCAGACCATCCAGGTTACCCAGGTCAAAAATTAGGGGTTGAATTCAGGTGGGTACATCGTCCAGGAAACGCATGTACCCTTAGGTAGCTTAAAGGGTGCAACACATGACAGTGTGTTGGAATTGTGCCCTACTCGACGGCAGGCTACAGATCCCAAGCGCGCCCAGGTAACGGGATTGCCTGTAGCTGGAAAATCTCTTTATGACTAATATATTAATCTAGTTATTAGCCTTAGTCCATTTCAGTAGGCACTCCTGACCGTGATATTCAGGAGTTCCATCCTAGACATGATGCAAGACAGGACTGGATTATTTGTACAAGCACAATCGCCCATGGTGTCCAGGTTAATTATACAGGTCGTGTCATGTCAGGTAGCCGTCGCAACAGCTTATCAAGATATATCATGTCCGGTTATCAGGTCAAGTGTACTTGTCAGGAGTGCGCCATGACGGGCCACTATCATGTCATGTCAGGTCACTTGCCAGGAGTGCACCACTACGGGTCACTGTCGTGTTCAGGGTACATGTGCAGGACAGTATAGTGCAAGCATTCAATCAGGAGACCCAAGTACACTGGATATCACAAGGGATGAGTTAACAATAATCATAATAGAAATAAAATAACAAGACAGGACATGGGAAGGAGCCATGCGGCTCAAGGGGTGAAGAGTCCATGGGGCTAACTCAAGACGGCTCATGCGGTCGAAGAGTTCGGGTTCAACATGAAGCAGGCGCGCGGCTCAGGACTAGAAGAAAGCTCAAGCGCATGCGGCTGGATTGCTGGAATCCATGCGGCTGGAAGAAAGCGGTGTATATGCGGCAGGCAGGAATGGATGCACATACGGCTGACGGGGGCATAGGTCCATGCGACCGGCAAACAATCAGGTATATGCGGCCAGGGTCAAGTGGAGTTTCATGCGGCTACAGGGGCAAGGGGCGCATACGACTGAGTGAGGAGAGGAATCCATGCGGCTGGGAGGAGCGGGGGTTCCATGCGGCTCGAATGGGCAGAGTCTCATGCGGTCAAGGGATTTGTATTCATGCGGCCAATGTGGCGGGCACCCATGCGGCTGCATAGACAAGGGGGCGCATGCGGCTAGAAGGTTCAGGATCTCATGCGGCTCAAATACATGCGGCTGGGAGAACACTTGCCGTATAAAATGTTCATGCGGTCAAGTCTAAGCACAGTTTATCTTCTCCAAAATTCCGAGAAAAAGAACACCATGAGAGCCAAGTTCTCAAGCTCCATAACTCCATCATCCGGAGCCTAAATCTGAACTTCCATAGGTCAAAATAGGGTAGAACGAAATTTTCTACAACATGGAACCATCAAAACTTAGAAATAACAAGATTAAGTAGATCAAAACCCAAGAATTCTGAAAATAAGGTAAACTTAGATCTACAAGAATCTAGCCATGGAAAATGGAAATGCCAAGTACTAAAGTAAGTTAAAATGCTATAAGGAAGAGAATGAAGCAATAAAATTGGAGTTCTTCTATGAAGCAAGTTGCACTTGCCTAGACCTCTCTCTCTCTCTCTCTTTGGTAGGTGAAGAATTAATGGAGGAAAGAAGAAGAGTAATGAAGAGAGATAAGGAAGAATGGGGTTAATAAATGGTAGTGGTGGTGGTAGGTAGGTGGTTCTCTCCTTGGTTCATAATAAACCAAAGCAAACCAAGCCGAACCAACCCAAGAAATAAACCAAGCCATGAAGGAAAAAGCCAAGCAAGAAATCATGCAATACAAGATAAAATACATACACGTATTCCAAAATACGTAATACGAACCACAGGCATTACAGTTTGACCTAGAGGGAGTACTACCATCTTAAATTTCGAGGACAAAATTTTTCTAAGGTGGGTAGACTTGTAACATCCAGTTTTCTAAATGAGAGTAATTTTAAAATTTTATGATTTTAATATTAATTATGATATTTAAATAATAATATGATTTTTAATCATTTTAAAACTATTTAAAAATCATGACTTATGATTTTGATGTGCAGCTAGTGAAACTCTAGAGACTGTCTGTCCTAGAGCCTAACCATGTGATTGGGATTTTTATTTATTATTTTTAGCCTAGGGATAATTTGGTCATTTTGACTTATTAGAATTATTTGATTAATTATTGGATTGACGGTTGTTGATTTGACTTTTACTAGTTGTGACTTAAGAAACTAACCTAGATGTTGACCCTGGTTGTGGTAACTTGATTAGCATGGTGAGACCCGTCTAAATTAAGTCAACTCAAGATAGGTCACTTAGGATCAAGTTTGAAATAAGAGGAATGGTGATTTGGTCCATAGGCTTGAGACTTAGAAATTGGTTCCATGACTAGTACAACTAGGCCCATAGCCCATTAAACTAAACCCTAACCCTAACTTCCACTTTATGACCAGCCACTAGGTCATTCCCAACCCTATAAAATCTCTCTTCCTATTGTTCTTGCCTCTTTTATATCATTTCTCCATTTGACAAAAACCAAGTTTTGTTCCCTTCTTCAAAATTCCTATTTTATTCATTTTTTCTCCTTTTTCATCCTAGTCTTTTGCATTGGGTTCGAAATAATGTTTATGGACTATTGGTGGAGAGCTATTTCAATTTGGGTTCAATTTGGAGCACTTGGCTATCAAGAAGAATATCCCCCATTTGAAGCTTTTTCTTGCTATTTGCACATATAGGTAAAATATCTCTAATTTTCTTAATATTCAGTTTTCTTTGCACTTAGGGCTAGATCTAAGTGTCCCCTAGCTGTCCCTAGAGTTTGGGTTAATTTCGTGTCCATTTGGTGTCGTATCGGACACGTATCATTGTGTAGATCTTGGTGTTTGATGAAATGGCCAAACCGATTTCTTTTGCTATTTTTCCAAATGTTTTTGAATGGAATCCTAGATCTAGGGCTTGTTTAAGGATTCGTATCCTTGGCCAGTAGATTTGGTGTCATGTCGTGTCCACATGAGGACACGAACATGCCCGCAGCAGCCCGTGCACAGTGTCCTGCATCTCTGGGTCAATTTTTTCCTGTATAGGACACGAGGACACGCCAAATTTTGGAAGGATGTCAGGGCATTGACTGACATGGGTCTCCTAAAATTTGAGCCCAGATGGTGGAGTGTGCGAGGAGTTCTCCTCCCCGCACTGGCTGCACGAACAGACTGAACCGTGCACATTCAGTCACTGACACTCGACTGGCAATGACACGACACGTGTCTAGGACATGGTGCAGTGTGTCAGTGGGGTAGCCCTACCCCTGGCGTATACGTGCGTACGGCCACGTATTCCCATGTGGCCTGTGTCGTGTGCTTGACACACGTTCACGCGTGCACAATGCAGCCTGTACATAGCGTGTCTGTGGTGTTCGCGAGCCAAGACATGCCGTGTCCTGCTTCCCCAGGACACAAAATAACTTGTGAGACATGTGCATGTGTGTGGGATGTATTACCAACCAATAATTTGTATTATTAACATGTTTTTAAGTTCGAAATTCAGTTTCCCTCTATTTGACTGATACACAGTTCTAATAAATTGATTTCTGAGTTAAATTATGTTTTAAACAGTTTTGTAATGTTTCAAATTACCAGGATTAATTCACATACATGTTTATTATATTACTGCAATGTTGGTTATTGATTGGTGTTAGGTTTTGGATTTCGAAATAGGTTTTGAATGTTGAACTGCTATATGTAAACACTGTCGACTGATACACTATGCACTGTTTACTAATCCTGATTTTTAATTCCATTTTAAACTAAATTTGATGTTTAATTACCATGTTTAATTCATGTACATTTGTGTTAGACTACTGCAAGGTTGGTTCATGATTTGGTTGATGTTATCAAGGTATTGGGATTTCGATTTTGGGTTGGATGCATGTGTAAATGGAAATTTTTTAACTGTGAAGTTGTGTAATTCCTGATAATCATTCCCATTGCCTTCACACATTGACACTCTTCAAATTCCTGAGAACATATTGCATCACATCTACATGTAAACTCACACTGAATTGTGTTGACACTATATACTGTTACACTGATTTCAGTCCTATTTGACACATTCCTACATGTTGAAAACTGGGTCCTGTTTTGCTATTGTGATCACTGAAATTGAACTGTCATTTAATTCCTGAGTTGTACACACTGTTACCTATTCCCTGTTCTACCTTACACCTACTGTCATATGGTAACACAGGACACACACACACCCTAATTTCTATATGTGAATCACACACACATGTTAGCCACATACACACACTCCCTAGGCCTAATCCTGAATACACACGAACACAACACTATGTTCATTTCTCACACCCTCACACACTCACATTGCATAGATTTCACTACACACACATGATTATATATTGCCATATTGACACACATATACATGTATCCCTATCTCTCTATTTGTGATATATATATATTAATGTGGCCTATAAGTGAATGTGTGTTATTTATATTAAATTAGATAAATATTTAATGTATGAAATATGTGAGAATATACAATATATGCGAATGTTTGATATAGCCTATATGGCCTATAGCCTATATACATGGCACATAGCCTATGGGTGTATCCCTATGTGATATAGTCTGTGTATATGGCATAAATGCCAGTGAATGTGTGTGGTTGACTTGTATAGCCTAGTTTTGGTGTGTGCTTGCTAGAATAGACTGGTTAGGCCTAGTGAGACTTATTTGGGTTAGGCTTGACCTAGTTGACCTAGTTTGACTAGTGTAGTTGACTAGAGTTGACCAAGGGTTGACTTTAGCCTAGATTGACCCCAAACATCATGTAGATGCATTGTAGCAGTCTGTTATATTATTTTGGACATGTAGTAACTTGTACTGTTCTATAGGAGACAGACACCACTCCTCGGACAGTAGATTCTTTTCAGATATTCAGGATACCAGACGAGTACATTCTCTGATCATTTCATAACTTGCTTAGGATTATATTCCTGCTCTAGTTTACCTTATTTGATGCTGTCATGATATTATCACGAATTGGTACTATATGGATCCCTACATTGAGATGTTATCCCCCTCGGAAGCATCGGATACATCATGTCGTGTGTTTCATATACATCATGTATTCCTCGCTCTCATGTTATTCATATTTCTCATGTGCTTCATGCTCGTTCATGCTCGCTCATGTACTCTCATGTGCTATCATGTTCGGTCATGTTTCTTGTGTATTTCATGTATAACCTATACTTCATATGTACCTTTCATGGGCCTTCATGTGGAATTCATGTGCACTCAGTTTTGAGCCTCATGTACACTTTATGTACACCCATCTATGGGCTTTCATGTGAAAATCATGTACGTAACATAACTTGTCTGGATCCTTTTGTATTGATTGGGGTATAGGGGAGTATAAATAGTCATGTGAACAATTCTAAAGTAGTATAACCATGTGCGACTCTTTAGTATATTCATGTGCAAATCCAGCCGTTCACATGTCGACTTTGTACTCTAAATCACTAGTCACTGGTAGCTCTCTACTTAGAGTAGATATTTCCATTACAGTTCTCTCTCTAGTTACATCATGTACTTTCTTTCAGTTTCATGTATCGTACTCTCTTGCATGTTTATATTTTCTGACCTGTTATGATCTACTTGAGATGTATTGTGCTCGCTTCCGTCCTGACTGGACATGTTGAAAATTTTACAGAGGATGATGTGGAACCCTGCACCCCTTACTATAGAGTTTGCTTAGATGACACTCGCGACCTGGACCCCTAGGGAGGTTCAGGCAGCTGCTGAGGATGATACCCATGTATAGCATAGATAGTCTAGACTGTTCTTTATTTTCATGTTAGTTGTTGTCTTGATTTCAGATTTGTACATTTATGGAGATGTTGAGACTTATGTTTATTTCACTTGTTGTACCTCAGTTGAGGATTTACCTATCTATTCCATCGTGCTATATTCTACCTTTAGATTGTGATTGAGTTGTAACTTCTGTGATTGGCCTCCTTTTGGAGAGTATTTCATATTATGTTAGTTATAGTTCATGACCTAGAACATCGTTCTACTGCCGACACTGCGGCGTAGGCTGGGCGTTGTTACGTACTTGTACCCTCACAGTGGGTGCAGGTCGTGACAGATAAATTCAAGTAAAAACATAATCAGGAATTTGAGCCAATAAGGTAATCAATTATAACAATTGAGAAGAAATTTTGGTCAAGGGGTTAACAAATCTACTCCCTTAAACAAATTTCGTCCTTGAAATTTACGATAGATACAAGGTGAACATGTACCTTATGACTCAAAAAGGTAGGAGTAATGCTCGCGCATCTCATCTTCTCTCTCCCATTTGGACTCGTCCGGGGAGTGATGTCTCCATGCAACTCGAACCAAGGAAATCGTCAGATTTTGTAGTACCTTTTCTTTGCGGTCCAAAATCTCTATGAGCTGCTCTTGGTAGCTGAGGCTAGGTCCCACCTCGATCTCCGAATGATCCAACACATGGCTGGGGTCTACTACATATCGTCTCAGTTACGATACGTGGAACACGTTGTGCACTCCTTCTAGTACAGGCGGCAAGGCCAATCGATACGCTACTGTACCGATCTTCTTAAGGATACCAAACGGCCCAATAAAAGGTGGGTTGATTTTACCGCCTTTACCGAAACGGATCGTGCCATATGTCGGAGAAATCTTCAAAAACACCAAGTCGCCAACCTCAAACTCTAACGGTCTACGGTAGCTGTCGGCCCAGTGCTTCTGTCTGTCCTGAGCCACGCGAAGTCGCTCTCTAATCAGCCTGACCTTCTCTGCAGCATCTACTACCATCTCCGGTCCCAACATCGCTCGCTCGCCCACATCGTCCCAAGATAGTCGTGTACGACATCTCTGTCCATATAGCGCTTCAAACAGGGATATCTCGATGCTAGCTTGGTAGCTGTTGTTGTAGAAGAACTCCACGAGGTGAAGGTGGTCCTTCAAACAGGGATATATATATATACATGGATAAGCAATATGTTTATCACAAAATCTCTAATAATAAAATTTTTAATAAGAAGGATACAATATTCTCTCTCTCTCTCTAACAATTATCTAAATTATTTAATAAATTTCTAAAAATATTTATATCCCATTACATATAAAAAAAGGACTCTAAAAATCAATTTATACAAAAGTTTAAACGTAATTACTTATATACTTATATCAAAAATTAGAATAAGACATAAGAAGTTTCAAAAATTCCCAAAATATTTCTGGAATATTTTTAATTACTTACAATGAAAGTTTTACCTGTTACCTATATATAGTAGTAGAAATTTCTTACTAGTTTTTATATAAAAAAATCATATAATTGTTAACTATCTCTTTAACTAAATAAAATACCATAGAAAATTAATTAAAAATATAAAAAAATTATAGAAATAGGGGGTTTACATCCTACCCAACTTATAAAAATTTTGTCATCGAAATTAAAAATAATCTTAATATCAAAATGACGATTTAAACACGAAGAGAGAGCAAGTACGTCAAATTATAATTTGATTTTAGAAATAATGGAGGAGGTGGTTATCACAGGGTCCAAATTGACGTCATATTCTACAAGATGTGGTATTTTGCAAAGGGTGGCACGAGAATATTGAGAACTCCTGACCACATTCATGGATTCTAAGTGTGCCTAGGTATTGTCATGGCGTTCTTGGTCAATACCTTCTATAGGAGGATTTATAAAATCTACCTTTGTTCCTAATGGTAATGCTTTACACAAGATGGTAGGAATCTCTTGTTCGAATATACTAGAACATGTCGGTTCACGGGAATTTTAGTCTTCGCTTAACATGGGTAACTAAGAAATGAGAGTCCATAATAGAGTAGATCCTTATTACGGCTTTTGATTAGGTTAGGGTCTAAAATCTTTAAATCATAATGACTAGTATGTGCGGGTTAGTGTTTGGTGCGGGTTAGTGTTTGGTGTTGTGTAGGAGGCATGTGCTTGCTCGAGTGAAAAGCATATGTGATAGGTGTGACGTGTCTTGCATGGACCATGGGTGTTTAGTTGCTCGAGGGAATGGGTCATTTTTTTGCATGGTTAAAATCAAATAAAACAAAAATGGACATCTATGGTTTGTTCCAAGGGGAAAATTGTGTTATACATGTGGTGTAATTAAAAAGGAGCACAAGATGGTATATTTTTATGGGACATGTATGTCATATGTGTAGCTCGTCTGGTCTAGTTCCATGAGTGTGAACTTCGTTTGAAGGAAAAGGCTAGTGTTGTGCTTCAAATATCAAAGTTACGGTAGAGGTCATCAGATGAAACGAATAAGAGTAGACACTATGAGCCATTGTTTCATTAGTTTAGTTGGAACCAATCCATCCTAATTATTGCTAGCTCTTAGAGAGGCTTGCCTATACAGTTTAGAATTTCAGAATTGAACTGAGGCACGATTCAATGACATAACGGTATTTGAAGAATCAAGGTTGCGATCTTTTATCACGGTTATCTAATCGTACGAGCAAAGGGATATAAAATACAATACGAAGGTCGTATCATAACTTCCAAACAATTGGAAGAATGGTTACGCTTGGAATCCAACTCTAAGAGGTAGAGTACACTAAGTTCAATGTTCTACGCAACTTACGAAAATCGGTTGATCGGGAAAAGTGTAGTAATAGGACTTCTAGGAAGGTCAAATGTCAAAAAGATGCATGAGGATATGAGGTTCTTCTAATCGTAGCCATGGACTCTAGAGGAACTCTAGGTACTTAACATTGCTCATATATTGACCATGTCTTATCAAGACAGTAGGGGAGGTCTTGGTCAAGTATAACCGAAAAACAAGTTTGTACAGAAGGATTCCTTTCCTCCCATAACCTAGGATACAAAAAGGTACGGTTAAGGGACTGACAGAAAGGAGGTTTTAGTGAACTAAGAGATGAGGACTACATAACTGGTATAGGGACCTATTTCATAAGGTTTGGTTTTATAGTCCAAACATGGTGATATGCACAGATGAGTTTAACTGAGTCTCAATAGGTTCCCTAATTGGACTTCAATCTTTGATTGCATGAACCTTAGATTTTAATCTATAGTGGCTGGAAAAAATCTCGTGGAATTAATTTAAACTATCCCTATTAGGTTAGGGTAATGTAGAATAGGTTCCAATTCAAGTGGTTGGCCTAATTGTCAGTCGGGTTGGTTGACTAGGTTTCTAAAGCTCGAAAATGTGCCTTCTGTGACTTTTGTGTTTAAGTAGCACAAGAAGACTCAAGTGAGTAGCTCACTTGTGACATGTGCATAGTGGGCTTCGAGTAGGTCACAACCGTATATTGGGTCGAAAGAATTGAGTCGAGCTTCGGTCTCTAACTGAAGTCAGAAAGTACATTGGTATTACGGTAAGGGTTATAGTTGGCCCTTTTTACCTGAAAGTTGTATCATAAAAATAGAGTACAAGGGGGCATGTTCGAGTGGGACATGATATATCTGGATGTAGGTGGGATCGTCTAGGTCTTGAATATAAAATTTGTTGGAAGGTAACAACTAGTCTTACGCTCCAAATATCAAAGTCACGGTAAGGGACACCAAAAGATCTAATTAGAAAGTTGGAGTTCATGAGTCACTAATTTATCATCCTAGTGAGAACCAATTTACTTTATTCAATCGTAAGCTTAGTAAATCCCAGAATATGGAAGGCTTACAATCTATTCACTCTGGACATGAAGATACGATTTTAAGTTTAATGAGGTTAGAAAAATTTCAAAGTCGTGATATTGTCCCTTAACCCTTGATAATAAAGAATAAGGCACGGTTTAACGTGATACGGTAGATATGAATCAAATTCAAGGTTGTTCCTTATTTTTTAATAAATGGAAAACAATTGCGTACAATGACACATGAGTCGATAAATAGAATGATCCACTCATCCATAGTATACAAGAGTTATTGATGGGGGTAACGAACTCTCCTGCACGTCATATGAATGACCTCTAATGACTAAGTCATAAATTTCTATTTGTGTTAAGCCTGTCAGACTATGGCCATAAGGGTTCAAATTATATCGAATGTCGTACTCATGTGTTGCTTGTTGATAACTAGTAAATCAATATGATGAAGTGTTAAGCTACAGATATTGTCTACGCTGGTGAATGTGTTGTTCTAATGCTAAGTCACTTCTTTAATAATAAAATTGTATGCCTAGAGTAACACCTGTTGGATCCTAATCTCGAAATAGGTATCTATCATAGCCATGTAAATGCTTGTCTTTGTTTCTTTCTGTTCCTCTCATGTCTAAGCTGTGGGCTTGGTCGAGTAAGGGTTGGGTTAAGGCATAAGGGTTGCTAGTTAAAGCAAGATTCAAGAAAAAAATTTTAGAGACCCATAAAAATTGCTTCCTTGAGAATAGATAGTCTTCTATGTTGGTGTTTCGACCAAGGGTATGATTCTAATCATTATCATATCCAAATGACTAGAAGGTCACAATAGTAGTTTCAGGGTCGAGGGAAGAACGAGTAATCTCAAGGCAAGGTTGTAGTCACATGGCCGGCCTATGGTAGCTACGCTTGTGTACACAACTATCATGGCCATGGGGGATACTCTGTTTTTATCTTTCAACTATGAGCGTTTGTCTTTCCAATTTAGTGAAAGACGAAAACAATAAAGAGTTAAAGAAAGATGTTATTGAATACAAATACATGCATCATAGGTGAATGAATAATTCAAGAGGGAATTGTCAATGCAGTCACGGATGAGATCCTAGATACCTATATATCTCAATCCATGTGAGATATTCATATGAAGAGCGAACCAAGTGCACTATAGCTAGAAGGAAAGGTCTGGACATTAGCAAGTAATAGGAGTGAGTCACTAGTATGTAAGGGAGGGTGCCTTTGGTTTGAGATATCTAGGGAGTAAAGTATGAGGGTATGGGGTGCATGGAAGAATATATATATAAATATAAATATAAATATATATATATATATATATATATATATATATATATATATATATATATATATATATATATATATATATATATATAGACACTTTTACATTATATATACATATACCTATGGTATGGGTACATGCCAATATATATGAGGCTACAGAGTAAATTGGAAAGGGTACACCTATAATATTGGACATAACTAGTTAAGATAGGATAGGGCTAATGCATATGATATTGGGATAATATGATAAGGTATAGTATCATAGAGTTTGCATATGTGTCATATAGGTAATGCATAGGGTAAGGTAATGTAAAGTGCAAACATTAAGGCATTGGACCATATGGGTCCATATGCAAGTAGGGTAATTAATATCACTATTACTTTTTGGTATGGCCTAGAAAACTTACTATGAGCTACTTTGACTAGTATTGACCTAGTATGACTTCCATGACCTAGAAAAGGCCTAGAAGCATATAATTAATGCATTTAAATATATTGTTTACTCTAAAATACCAAGTAACTCTGTAATTTTATAATAGGTCTTTGTGACGCCGGTTCAGACATCGATATGCAATCGTTGCTCAGGACCATAGGCGAGTATATTCTCTGATAATTTTATTATCTAATAATTATTATGATTCAGCTCCTAGTATAGTATTACCTGATTCTCTGACATGACACGGATTAGTATTACTAGATTCATTTGCTTGCTACACATGCATCTTACCAGTCTGGCCTCTATTTCTAGACTCACCCACTGGAATCACTTTCTGGCTTCACTACTTTCTGGCTAGACTTGTACTTGATTTACGTGTCGGAATATGGATTCACTTATACTAGTCGGGACAGAAAAATACTCGAGTAGACAATAAACATTCCTAAATATGTTGGAATCACCCCTACTGGTATAATATTGAAAGAAAGACGTTGCACACTTGCCAAATGTGCGATGTACCGTATTTACCCCTAGTCGTTTATATATCGAAAGTGGTATTTCAAAACACACTAGTTTATTGCTTTCTTGCTTGTTTCACATTATACTTCCTGGACTGACATCACATTTATTCTAGTTTAGTTATCTTTATTGACAGTCTTTATTGTCATACTTTTTTGGTTCACCATATTTACTTTTCTTGTACTTTAGTTAGTAGTTGTTCTATTTCATTCCCCGACTCATTCTTTTCCTGCTTATCAAGTATTACTTACTTTATCTATTTTATAATATTTATTAATTAATTGGAATTGCTAGAAGAGGTGTGCTCGTTCTATCCTGACTGGATATATTCTTTCAGATGACAGCTTTGGGGACTTGTGTCCTACATTCTACCGAGTCAAGGAGGGGATAGCAACCATGGATCCTGATACTCATGAGTGATTACCGAGGTACTTAGTTACTCTTTTAGCAATGTGATAGATTCAATGTTAGAATTCTTGTCATCTATATATTAGAGACTTTGTTATGATATTTGAGATTTGGATATTGACATTGTATTTAGAAGTTGTTAATGTTTTAGACTTTGTAGTTATTAGACTTCTTGATATCTTATCATTCTTTAGATTATGATTAGGTATTTAGTATTATCATTTGTACTTTGTCCTCTATTTTGGAGTTGAGGCCTATGACAGGTACATTATATGATTGTGTGAGATTGATAGTTAGTGACTTAGACAACGTTCTACCATCGATGCTGCGGTGTAGGTTCTGGACGTTGTTTACTACTCGTGCCCCTATACCGGGTGTGGGTCTTGACATATTTTTAGTGGTGGCCCATGTAGGTAGAAATTTGCAATTGGTATGATGTCGTGGTAGTGCAACAGTTTAGTTGTACTACTACGAGCCTACAATTCAAGATAGGGAATAAGCTATAGGATGAGTGAATACTCAATCACAACTAGAAATTCCAATGGATTTGAATCTACTGACACTTGTTCAAATATGAATAATCTAATTTCATTCCTATATTTTTCCTTCTTTGATAATATCGTTCCTTACTCCGTATTGACTTTCTTGTTTGATCTATCTTTAAGATGTCGCCGAAGACCCGATCACATCATTTTGTCCCAATGGCTGCCACCGAAAGGTCTGCCACCTCTTGTCTGGTTTATCAAACCGTTAGGACTGATCTATTTCTTACTTCTGCTCATGTATGAGTATAAGTTGCTTTCGGGGGTCCTTCTCTACCTATTTCGAGGACTGTCCCAGTCATTTCGAATGTTCTTCAGCCTCCACCACCACCTCATTCACTGGTGGACGTTGTACAGATATTTGCGCTATTCGGTTAGATGATAGACGCTCAACATCGTCAGTCAGACAGACGTCATGAGGTAGGGCATAGAGAAGCTTATCAAGTGGCAATGACGACAGTAGAGAGGGTGGCTCGGGTCCAGCCACAGGGAGGTTAGACTCAACATTCAAGGTCGAGCACTATTATCAACTTCCAGAGGATGCTGCCCATAGATTTTTAAGGTACGGAGGGTATTCTATATGCGGATGACTGATTGAGCACATCGATGGGATTTATCGGCTGGCACAAATTTCTGATAGTTTGTAGATAGAGGCAGCGGGCAGCCAGATGTTCAACCTTACCTTGACATGGTATCGTACCGACACGAGGATCTCAGTGCCAGGACAGACTTGGGAAGCTTTCAAGAAGCTTTTCAAGGAGAAGATTTTTTCTAGATGTGGGTCTTAGTGCTTTGGAGGGCCAGTTTGAGAGTCTCGCCTAGGAGAGCATGCTAGTGGACAAGTACCTACGGAGTTCTGCCATCTGGACAAATTTGTGGAGGAGCTGAGTGATGCTGCAAAGGCAAGGAAGTTTCGTAAGGGCGTGATCAAGGAGGTCAAGTTATTGACCAAGGGTGACTGCGAGGCGACTTTTAATCAGATTATGGTGGGCACTCTGAGGGCTGAGGATGACTTGGAGCTCAAGTCCAAGAGAAGTAGGGATGATTCAGGTGGTGCGAGCGGTAGTACGGGACCGACGAAGCATTCCTATGGGCAGAAGGCAGTGCATCAACCCCAACAATTGTTTGCACCATCTAGAGCACCTGTTCAGCAGATGCAGCAGCAGCCTCAGGAACAAGACTAGAGGATGTCTACTTGTGCCTACTGTAGGAAGTCGGGACACACTTGGGATGTTTGTAGGAGAAGGCTGAATGTGTGTCTGTTCTGTGGATCCACTGCTCACCAAATAAAGGATTGCTCACCAATAGGTAAATACATCTTCCAATAGGTAATATGTTTTCTAAACCCTTTAATTTGTATTAAATAGTGTAGATGCATGAAATAGGAACTCCCATGCATTAGGGCTACCCATGGAAAAGAGTTTTGACTCTTCTTCCCTCATTTGGAGACTTTCCCGTTGGTATTTTGAGCCAGTTTGGAGAAAATCCGAGAATGACATTTCTAAGGTTTGTTAGGTCCTAATTGTGATTTAAAACACGTGGCTATGTTTAGGGTCAAGTTTGGATCTATTTGGAGTGCGTATCATAGGCCTATCTCAATGTATCCCAATACGCATGCCAAGTGTTTAACAAAATGACCAAGTGGACACCCAATGTCATAAATTCAGTTTTGACATTTGTTTCTAGATGTACAATAATATAGATTAGCCTTTGTATATTTATTTAGTGATTATAAGTGGGTATTATAGATTTTGTATAGGTTGGAAGAATGTGGACTGATATTTGTATGTGTGTGTGTGTGTGTGTGTGTGTGTGTGTGTGTGTGTGTATAGCTTGGGTAAAGTATCATTTACATAGCTCTAGTGAGTGTGGACTATTATATAAACCCGTAAGCGTGTCCCGATATTTATATATCTATATGTATTGTGTGTGTATCCTATTTTAATCTATGTGTGTATGGAGGAGGGGCTATGGAAATATGTGGTAGTTAACTGAAGGGAGAAGTTTTAGAGTAGCAACAGTAGTATACTAAGGGGATGTAGGAGAAGAGTGGCATTGGTCACAGTATTTGTGAAGAGTGTCATTGGTAACAGTATTTGTGAAGGGTATAATAGCAGTAATATGGGAGGGGGAATGGCTCGGGCTACTTTAGTAGCAGTAGCAGTAGCAGCATCTACCGGTGAAGGGGAATGAAGAGAATGTATCATTTAGCTACTGATGTGTTAGAGAGGGGGAGTAGCATGAACGGGACTTAGAATAGCAATAATAGTTGTGTAAGAGGGGGAACTTGAGATCATCAAATGGCTTGCTGCCTATATCAGTAGCTAGCACAGTAGCAACTTATTGAGAGGGGTGCGATGGAGAGCATTTGTTAGCAGCTTACTGGGAGGGGGAGGCTCGGGCTAGTGGGCATTTGATAGTAGTTAGCATCAAATAGTTAACAACATATAGCAACATCTAAGGAGGCTTAGGCTATTGAGCATTTCATAGGATAGCAGCAGCAGTTTGCTGTTACCCTTAGGCAACAATAGCAAACAGCATTTACTGCTTAGTAGCTGTAGCACTTATTATAGCAGCAACAGCAAAGCAGTTTGCTGCCTTGGACCGGTAAGATATAGGTTCTAGTAGCATCTGTGTGCAGGAAAGAGGAAAAAAACAGGGCAGTGAGATAGATGTGCATATAAATAACTTGTTAGAAGGAAAGGTCTAGACAGTAGCAAGTAATATGAGTGAGTCACTAGTATGTTAGGGAGGGTGCCTTTGGTTTGAGTAATATAGGAAGTAAGGTATAAGGGTATGGGGTACATGGAAGAAGATATTATATATAAATATATATATATATATATATATATATATATATATATATATATGCGCCCCCCTTCGGCCGCCTCCCCGGGGCGGGCTCTTCCGCCTGCTGCCAGTCACCCCCCCCCCCCCCCTCCTTCCGTCCGCCGATGGTTCCCTTGTCGGAGCCCCTCTTCTCTGCTTACCCCCTAACCCCCTCCGTCCCGCGCCCTCTCTGCCCGGAGGACGACCTCCGCTCCCTCCCCCCGGAGGTCGTGTCCCACCCCACTCCTGTAACGCGCGCTCCCCGGGCGGACGCTCCCCGCCGGAGCCCCACTTCGTCCGTCCGTCCCTCCTCCGGGCGGGCGCTCCCCGCCGGAGCCCTCTCTCGGGCCGCGCGCTCACCTTCTCGGGCCGCGCTCCCCACTTCGGGCAGTGAGCCCCCATAGGGACGTGCGCCCCGCCTCGGGTTGCGTCCCCCCTCTCTAATCTTGGGCCGTGTGCCCATTCGGGCAGCGCCCCCCGCAAATTCAAAATTTCAAAATTTAGGTTTTGAAATTTCAAAATTTTAGTTTTTGTAATTTCGTAAATTTCAAAATTTTGGTTTCCGGAATTTCGGAATTTCGCTTTTGAACCTTTTTTATTTCCTACCTTGTCCATCAGGGCCCGTTTTGTGTTAGACGGCCCTGCACCCGCTTGTAACGCTCTTTCTGAGCCTCCCTTTATTTCTATAAAATTTCTTGGGTTAATATATATATATATATATATATATATATATATATATATATATATATATATATATATATATATATATATATATATATATATATATACACTTAAAAATATATATATATATATATATATATATATATATATATATATATATATATATATATATATATACTTTTGCATTATCTTTATCTATGCATATATAGCTATGGTATGGGTACATACCAATATGTTTGAGGCTACATGGTAAATTGGTAAGGGTACCCCTATAGTATTGGATATACCTAGGTAAGAAGGGATAAGGCTAATGCATAGGATATTGGGGTAATAGGCTAAGGTATAGTATCATCGAGTTTGTATATGTGTCATATAGGTAATGCATAGGTAAGGTAAGGTAAAGGGTAAAAATTAAGGTATTGGACCATATGGGTCCATATGCAAGTAGGGTAATTAATATCCCTTTTCCTTTGTGGTATGGACCTAGAAAATATAGTATGACCTAGTTTGGCTAGTATTAACCTAATTGAACTTCCATGACCTAGAAAGGCCTAAAAGCATATAATTAATGCATTTAAATATATTGTTTACTCTAGAATACCAAGCAACTCTGTAATTTCATATTAGGTCTTTTTGACGCTGGTTCGGATATCGATCCTCGGTCGTTGCTCAGGACTGCAGGCGAGTAAATTCTCTGATAGTTTTTATTATCTAATAATTATTATGATTCAATTCCTAGTATAGTATTACCTAATTCTCTGATACAACACGGATTAGTATTTTTGGATTCATTTGCTTGTGACACGTGCATCTTATCTGTCTTCCCTCTATTTCTGGAATCACCTACTGGAACCACCTATTGGAATCACTTTCTAGCTTTACTACTTTCTGGCTGGACTTGTACTTAATTTACGTCTCGTGATATGGATTCACTTGTACTAGTCGGGGCAGAGAAATACTCGAGTAAACCTATAAACATTCCTAAACATGCTGGAATCACCCCTACTAGTCTAATCTTGAAAGATTGCCGTTGCACACTTGCCAAGTGTCGATGTACCGTATTTACCCCTCGCTATTTATATGTCGAAAGTGGTATTTCAAAACACATTAGTATAGTGCTTTCTTGCTGGATTCACATTATACTTGGTGGATTCACATCACATCTATTCTAGTGTAGTTATCGTTATTTACTGTCTTTATTGTCATGCTTTTCTGGTTCACCATATTTACTTTTCTTGTACTTTAGTTAGCTGTTGTTCTATTTCATTCTCTGACTCATTCTTTTCCTGCTTATCAAGTATTACTTACTTTAACTGTTTTATAATCTTTATCAATTAATTGGAATTGCTAGAAGAGGTATGCTCATTCCATCATGACTGAATATATTTTTTAGATGACTGCTTATGGGACTTATGTCCCTCATTCTACGGAGCCGATAGGAGGATAGCAACCATGGGTCATGATATTCAGGAGTGACTACCGATGGGCTTAGTTACTCTCTAGCTATGTGATAGATTCATTGTTAGAATTCTTGACATGTATATATAATGGAGACTTTATTATGATATTTGAGATTTGGATATTGACATTGTATTTAGAAGTTGTTGATGTTTTAGACTTTGTAGTTATTAGACTTCTTGATATCTTATCGTGCTTTAGATTGTGATTGGGTATTTAGTATTATCATTTGTACTTTGTTCTCCATTTTGGAGTTGAGACCTATGACAGGTACATTATATCATTGTGTGAGATTGATAGTTAGTGAACTAGGCAGCGTTCTACTACCGATGCTGCGATGTAGGCTGGATGTTATTCCCTACTCGTGCCCCTATACCGGATACGGATCGTGACATTACTAAGTTAGAAAGTTATGGTTTACAATTTATTTAAAAGAATTTTGTTACTAAAAAGCAATTTATTTAATTAAAGGATAAAATATCATATTTAAAATCGTGCTACAAAGTCGCTCACTTACTTACTTAGAGACTTAAAACAACATGTTCATAATTTATAATTGTCAAAATAGACTAAAATGGACAGCAAACAATTTTCATAATTTTTGCAACTAATTTAATTAAAATATGATGCAGTATTTAATTTTAAATCCAGAAATACCCTAATAGAAACTAATTAATTATATGTCAAAAATACAGTAAAATTTACAAATAAATATACTAATTAATCTAAAAAAAAGTGTACTAATTTACTATAAATTTTATTTTACTTTTCAACAACATTTATTATTTTCTAAAAATTAAAAAAACAGTGATGCACAAAAATTTATTTTTTGATTTTTATTAAAATAAAATATAAAATATTTAGTTTTGGAAAATTGATAATTAATTATCTTAATTAACAACCATAATTAACATAATTTTTTAACTAATTTTACAGTATTTAAAATACTAAAATATAATAAAATACACAAAAATACAATACTATATATATTAAAAATACATTAATAACTAAAACTAAATATTCAACACGGCTTCGTACCAAATCTTCTTGGCAGATGCGGATACGAAAAGAAGGTCGGGTCGGCGAGTGCGGCACGGGTCGCTGGGTTGCTCCAAAGGAAGAAGATGATAATGCTTAAGTTTTGTCTCAACATTTCTTTTTTTATAGAAAAATGAAGAAAAGTTATAAATGGGAAGGGTCGAGGGTTACGAAATAGAAAAGGTTGGAGGTTATGAAATGGAAAAGGTTTAGCGTTACGGAATAAAAAAGGTTGGGAGGTACGAAATGGAAAAGGTTGAGAGTTACAGAATAGAAAAGATTGGGAGTTACAGAATGGAAGAGGTTGGGAGTTACGAAATGAAAGAGGTTGCGAGTTACGGAATTGGCTGTGTCGGGGTTGTCCGACACGACGGCAAAGATTTGGAGTTCGTGTTCGAGATTGTTAGATACGGTCGCTAATATAATTGTAATATAAAAATAGTGAAAGAGAATAGAGATGGACACGGATACAGACACGGTGGACGGACACGATGATGGTTGTTGATGATTGACAATGGTTGGGAATTATCATTGTGGGATAAAATAAAGGGAAGCCTCTCCTATATATAGAGTGGGGTTTCCCTAATCAGGAAAGGATTAGAATTTCCATGGATAGATCCTTCGATAGAATTAAATAAAAAAGATTGATCAAATCTTTATACATAAATAATATCTCATTTTTAATATCTATTATTTCAAATAAATAATTTTATAAATCAAAACCTTTAAAATAAATGATAATAATAAACCAAATAATTCTATATTTATAAATATCAAATTATAAAATTGATAATAATAAATTAAGTAATTTTCAAATATATTTCTATAAATTCAAATTTTATTTTAAAGAAAATCGACAAAGCCCTTCCTTAATCAAAATAACTTTTATAGATTTAAAATATTTTCTAACTCAAAAAATATTTAAAACTAAAAATAAATAAATATTTTAAAATTTTAGGTAGTAGGCTTATACTATTAATTAGTATACCTTTAATTATTTATATACATTGTATTTTTTAAAATAATATATATTAAATAAATTCATAAAAATTATATTTTGACAAAATTAGTTTTAGCCTAAATTTCTAGATTTTTCAAGTATTTATTTTTAATATTGTGAATAACAAAAACTTACTTTTAAATATTATAATTAATTTTCTAAAATAGTTATATTTATTTATTATACTTTCTGTATCTTGTTACGTCTCTTTGAGGACCAAACGATCTCTCCAGGTTTGTTCTTAGCTTGTTGTACGAAAATTTTGTGTAGTTGTGATTGCTTTTGCAGGATTCATGTATCATTGACGGTACTCTTTATTACCCTTCTTGAATTGTATTACCACTATGACATCTCTGTTATTATAGTCTAGTATTTGCTAGCTTATTCTTTTTTCCAGCTTGTTCGAACATGTGTATTATAGGACAACCGACTATATTACATATTGTTCATTCTTGTATATGTGTGGACTGAGATATAGTTGATTTGGCATTTTTAACATGAAATATGCCTCTGGATAGCATATGCTTAGTATACATTTATAGCGTAGTACATCTGGATAAGTCCACTAAATTGGAAACTTATTCTAGACTGTATTAGCTGGCATCATCTCCTCCCAAGTTCCTACGTATTTTAGAATTGGGGCATGACATTCTTGTGGAGAACTTTTGAGGATATAACACCATATACGTAGGCGGAGCAAGCATTTTTACTTGTGTGTACATAGGATGGTAATAGTGCGGGTCTTGATTTGAGATTATTATTCTCGTATCTACAAAATACGTATACAAACTAACTCTGGAAGACATAAATGAAAAAAAAATAACTGGCACGATAGAAAAGAAAAGAAAAGGCGTGCATTACAGATGTTAAAATAGAGGAAACTAGAAATTAATTTTTTTTGTTATAGTACACACATTGGGTGATCAAAATCACCGTTGCTTAAAGTAAGATTCGACATATCTCGTCGATCTGCTCTCAAGAACCAACAAGTTCTAAATATCAACTACTGGAATGCTCCATTGTCACTTTAGCGCTACTCGACGAACTCTACAGTCTATGTGCAGAAAAACTAGCAGAAATAGTCCCTTATTGCTTCAACACCAGCTCTAACAGTTTCTCACTTTCTTTTCAAATTCTGTACTTTCAAATGAAAGAGTAGTGCTCTTATATATAAGATAAAGAGACCCCGTAGACAGCCATTACCCCAAAATATGGGCCTTAACCACGAATTAACTATCCATTATGGCAGTAAATCCAGAGTAACTACCCATTAAGTAAGCAATTATAGTAGCAACTCGCCCACTAAATAGACGGTTACTCATAAGGAGCAACCAAATAGTTGAACTTCTGCTTCCTTATGCGCCCTCACAGAAACCCATGCAGAAGGCATGCGTAGACATCGAGCACAACCAAGCACAATCTCGTGCTCGATATGTAACCATTTATGCCCTTCGTCCAAGTCTGAGTCGCTAAGCCCCTTCAGGGCTTAGATCCTAAGGAAAATTCTCAAAGAAGTGATAATACATAAATGTTTCATAGTGGAAGTTTAGACTTAGTCCTCATAGGAAAATATCCTACTATGGCACCCACATGGGCCACCATACCCCATGTGCATATCTGAATACAAATCATAGATATATATTGAGATACTCACTTGAATGTTTTTTTCCAACATGGGACTATCTTTCTATAGCGGCTAAGCAAAAACTCTAGCATACAACGAGGAACCGATGGCCAACTTCTGCAGTACCGGTGGCCGACTTTGTAGTGAATTAAAGATCAAAATACAAAATAAAGTGGCACAAGGATTACGTGGAAAATTCTAACATGTAAAATGTACTAAGAGAGCAATTTCATTACTAAAACAATGTTACAAGATTTCTCGATTCTATAGCATGTTTGACTTGGTTCTCAGTTTCGAATTTGATCCATGATTGTTAAAACATGTCCATTGTTCCCTTTTGAATTTCGAGGACAAAATTTTCTAAGGGGGGTAGAGTTGTAACCCCACTTTTTCATTTTCAAAATTTAAAAGCTACTTTTTTATTTTATAGTTTGATTTAAATGAATTTTAATTTTGGAGGGAGATTTGAATTAATGGCAATATTGTGAATCCATAGATAGTTAAAACTAATTAGGGTGGTCCCCAATACTCTAACTGATTTTTTTATATTCCTTGTAATTAACCAAAAAGGGGGAGGGCCTTCGTGAATAAAACCTTATGGTGGAGGGGCCTAAGTGCAAAGTGCACATCCTATTCTTTTAACTGAAGTTTGGAGGAGAGAGAATTCATTTGTGAATTCTCGAACCCCTCTTTCCAAATTCCTCTCGGCCCCCAAATTTTGGAGGCAGTGGCAGCACCTACTCCGGCGGGTGGCAAGACTGATGGCGACGACGAGTCTCCATCCGGCAGTCTCCTCCACGACGGCGATGTCCTCTCGTGACGGTTGGGTGCCGTCTCCGGTGGTCAATCGGTTCTTCTTGGCGAACATGCCACTTCGTTTCGGCGACCAGGCGCTGTTTCTCTCCGACGATATCGACGACGGCGAACAATGGCTAGACGACTGCTTCCCGGTGACGACGGACGACGGATCATCAAGGCTAGCCTCGGTGCACGCAACAGATTTCTCCGACGTCGATCTCTTTCTTCCGTCACGGAATCACTGATTTCTTCCAGTGAATCAGTGATCGAACCAGTATTCGTAAGTTTCGATCGATACTTTGAACCAATTTCGAATTTCTGATTGTATGAATTGCTCTCCTATTAATCGGCTGATCCATCCCTCTTCTTCTTGATTGATGAGTTCTTGTGTAGAAGTCTCTGTTCAATTGATTAGATCGATCGAGAATTTCTTTATTTCCAGCAGGAATAACAACATGGTGAGTCCCTGATTCCTCTGTTCTAAACCAATTCGTTCTGTGATTTGATTTTGACTTATTCAATTGTTTAAGAACCTTCATTATCAAGTATCTGTGTTCAACTTTCAGATCAGTAAGCAAATTCCAGATATCGGTGAGTTTTGAAACATGGGAATTAATTGACTAAGTTCAGGTAATTTCCCTATCTATTTGTAGATGATATTTTTACGCAATGGTTGTAAATAGCTTAAGGGGGAATCATGTATTCAAGTGTGTCATGATGATGATACTCTGATACAGTCTTTGGTTCTTTCTTCATGAACTAATCTTGATAACATGGGGTGGACTTGTTGTTGAACTAGATGATAATCTCAGTTTTTGGCATGAATAAGAGATACACATTGGTGTATTAGTTCACCTGAGACTCACATCAGTACCTGGGTTGTACATGAATTCATATATTATCATTGAACTTAAGACATATGTTTTTTTGGGTTCTGAAACCTGAGTGATAAACTCAATCATTTGATATAAGGAATTCCATTGCAATCAGGGGAAATTTTCAATTGAAACCTGAGAATGCAAATACTTGGGACTGATTCCATGGTATGGTGCATTGCAGTTGAACTTATTTATCTAACAGCTGTAAGTTTAATAAAATCTCTGAAAACTTGTATGAACTGCTTATTTCAGTTGGAGTTTTAGGGTATAGATTAGCAGGGGATATCATGTGATTGATATTACAGATCAATGTAGACTTTTCCCTAGGCTACTGCCAGTTAATTTTGGTTCAACTTGTATATCAGTAATGTGTGCCTGGGTTTTGATTTGTGAAATCAAGGTAGTTTTAGAAACCTAGGTATTTGAATTAATGGATGAACCTGTGGTCTCATGTGCTGTTGTAGCTCATTTAATCCTTTGTTCATGTGAACCTGAGATTGGATTCAGTCTACCTGGGAACATCCAACCAAAGATTGCATGATTGGTTATTTCATTAATTTGAGAACCATCCTTATGTCTGTTTGATTTAATGATTGTGCAAGTAGTAGCCTGAAATCATGTATAAGGTTATGGCTCAGTCCTTAAACTGGGACCTTCACTGCTCTGTCCAGTTTGGACTTGTGAAGTAAATTTCCAGTGTAACCTGAGAACCATTTTTAGCATTTGGCTAAGCATGAACTGTTTTTCCATCAAGTTATCAGTTATGTGAACTGTGTGTACTAACACACATGACTGACTTGTATCAGTCCCAATATTTAAACTGTTATTGGACTGTGGGAAGTCCTTGTAATGGACTGTTAACTGAGACACCAAAGACTAGTGGTTAGGAATGATTTGAAGCACATTTGCAATATTGAGGAATTTGAAATCTGGAATTATATCTCATGTGAACCTGAGATTGAAGTCTCATTGATTTGAGAATTATATCTCATATAGATCTGAGATTGAAGTCTCAAGTGAATGTCAGATTGAAGTCTCATTGATTTGAGAATTATATCTCATATGGATCTGAGATTGAAGACTCATGTGAAATGTAAGATTGAAGTCTCATTTGAACCTGTGATGGAAGTTCAGATTGAACCTGAGATTGCCCTACATTTTTTTAGTCTAATAACTGATATTGACACTTGCTTTGGGAAGGTTGCTTCCTAAAGACATCAGTGTCTGCCTTGGTAGCTGAGAAGTCAGGTTAGAATTTTACCAACAACTTGAGTGTATATATATATGCTTTGTCTTGGAAATTAAGAAACTTGAGAACCTAGCTAATCTTATGTTCTAATAAGGGTTTTAAGAATAGTGTAAGGGAGTTTATTACTGAGTAGTTAATAATTGGGTTAAATCAATATTGATAGTAGAACTACAAAACACCAATTTAGATCTTGATTAGTTTTTAACCAACTTGTACCAATATAATTTAAATACAGGAGGATATCCAGTTCCATTGTTCACCCGTACTTTCCCGGGGCCAGGCAAGTACTTTTCTATGGTCTTGTCCATTTACATTCTTGTACCCTTTCTTGTGACACGTCATGGCACGATATTCATGTACTCATGTATTCCTGTACCCTTGTTCTTGTACTTATTAGTGTCGGGTGGGAAAATACACTAGCCATGTGACCAATCCCGGTTACTATATATTCCTATACCTAGCTTAGGCCTCGCACTGTGCACGCGGGTCCTAAGTCGTACCATATTCATGTACTCCTATACATGTACTCACTCCAGCCGGTCATATGGACTAGATGTATTTCGATATTGTGCACTTATCATGTCTGGTACTTCAGGATTATAGTTTCATTCATGTACTTTACGTGCTCCTGTACTTTAAATTCTCGTACTATAGATCCTGTACTCATTTCCTGTATTATTTTCCTGTACTTTCTTGTTCATTCCTGTATATCTTTTCATGTACCCCTCTACACATTTCATATCATGTTCATGTTTTATTACCTAGAACTGTACTTTGCTCCGCTTCTGAATAGGATATGTTGCAGGTGTGCTTGCAGGACATTGTTCTACTCTATGGGCCAGAGCCCAGGATTTTAGCTGAGCAGGATGAGGCTTAGCTTGAGGCTTCAGGTTTAGTCTACTTAGCTTTTCTATGACTTTAGAGTTCATAGCACTTTTTATTCCTGTTGATTCTGGTACATTATGATATCTGGATTTGTGGATTATGGTGATCTTTCTGGGATACGTTATAGATGCTGTGATTTATACTTGTCTTGATTATCTGGTTAGATTTCCCTAGCTTTTGGTACAGCTTACTTCATTGTGTCTAACAATGAAGGATGGGCGTGTCCGACTCGTGTCCGATTATTCGGGAGCGGATCGTGACATGTTTTTAGTGGTGGCCCATGCAGGTCTGTCCTAATAGTACCTAGGTATTAGAGTACTATTGGGAGGACTTGATTTAAACTAGGAAAACTTGAATCACAGCATAGGAAATCGGGTACATCGGTTATTTTGATATACTATAAACACTTGTTGTTTTAAGTTAGGACATTTTAACAGTTTTCTGTTTTTCAGATAGTCCAAAGGCACGCGACACCAAAACAATCGATCTATCTACACTTGGGGTTCGAGCTCCCACTACCTTCTATCACCCTACTATCCCCATGGGTAGTACGCAGTGGACAGAGATGTTTGAAGAATTCCTAGACACCCAGATGGAGCAGGCCACCATTTTCCAAGCCCAACTTGCGGATGACTCTCCAAGCCAGGAAGGACTTCTGATTTCCAGACTCTCGATCCTTGAACTTCTTCGACACCGAGCGAATCTCTTGCACCGAAGAGCAGATCGAGAACCTGGAGCCGCGACTGAAGATCATCCAAGTCTTCGAGGATCCGACTTCTCTGAAGATTTAAGCTACCAGCCCGGAGATCCAGAATATAGCACAGACAATAAAACGAGACGGGAAGCTGAATCTCAGAAGAGACAATGACTATGACGGAGATAGCAGCTACTATAGATCCGCAAAGCGTCGCAATACTCAGTCGGCGCTTCTTCAGTCACGTCATCAGCCGCATCATCAGAGGTAGATTCAGGCCCACATTCACTTAATGAAGGATTGCCAGCAAGTCGCATCATCGGAAGCAGGTCTCAACAGCCAGCACACCAGTAGATGTATATTTCTATCAGAGGCTCTGCGTTTCAGCCCCAACGGAAGATCTAGACTCAGATTCAGATGACGACCACTTACAATTTCTGCCGTCGTCAGGACATCACCACAAAGAGTGCCGCCAGATACGAAGGCTATGCCTGCACTATGGATCGCCTGCCTACCAAGTCAAGGACTGCCTGGAGGCCACTGATCACACTGCCCAAGGACGAACACGAAGAGCACTAGAACTACAGCAATGGGACCCGCCTTTCCAGATTCAACAATCACATGGAGCACTACCGCATGGACCAGTCTACGTCCGGACAGTTGAAGAAGATTGAAGAGATTCCAGTCCCGGAGGAACTAAAGACAAACTGAAGGCAGAAGACTTCTCTTGCATGGTTGGGGAAAACCATGTATCGTGATTCGCAATCCAGTCTTCCCTTAAATTTCCTTAGCATCTAGATCATTTTTTTGAAATTTCTTGTTTGAAAACTTGGTTGATATTCGAAACTTATTTCGAGATATTGTTTCCTATTCAGTAAACATGTTTCATACCCACAATTCGATATTTATTTGAAATTCACTACATGATACTGTTTGCCTATTCCCCTTCCATGACTTTGATTTTCTATTCGAGAGTTGTTGTCCACTACTTGCTTCGACCTTGTCTCCTATCCAAGATTTCACTTGTTTTATGGATACTTGTTCTTACTCGTTTATTGATACTCTATTTGCTAATCGAACTTGTACTATTCGAGATTTATTCCTACTCAAAATATCATTTTGAAACCTTGTTTGAACCTTCGCTTCTATTGATGCTTGTTTGAGATTCTATTTCCTATTCTTGACTTTATTCGGGACTCGTTCGCTATTTACAATTTTGTTTACTATTGAGATTCGCTTGTTTCATATTTACCATCCAATACCTTGTTTTCTATTGGAACCTATTTTCTAGTCACTATTTGAAACCTTGTTTCCTCGTTGAGATTTTCTATCCGAAATTTTATTTCTTAATTTAAAACTTTTCTCCTATCTGATTCTTTGATTCTGTTCATCCTTCGAGACTTTGTTATCCTTTCGGGATAACGTCCCATATACGAAATCTTGTTATTGTCCCAGTTTTCATTTGAGATATTGGTTACTATTTGAAGCTTGATTTCTTGTTCGAGTTTTAAAATCTCCTGGTTGTTCCTTTTAGTACCCGTTACTCATTGTTGGATTTTCTGTTGCTTCTTAATACCTAGTGAAATTCTTATTTTGTAAAGGACATATAACATCATTTTCTGTCATTACCATAAACCCTTTGGAAATTCCATGGACAAGGTTGAGAGAATATTCGACTATCTATTATGACGTGGCAGTTGTGTACTGCAGCCATTATCTGGATTATGGAGACTGAGGATTCACTGCAGCCAGCTGCGCACTGGCGAGGCATGAACTCCAAGTTGAAGTAATTTCAGACATTCATAGGTTCTCGGGTATTATTGAGACATTGTCCTAAACTCTTCATATTTAGATTCTTGAGTTGCTTCGTTAATAATTATTTGATAAAGTTGATATGTTATTCGGTAACATATTGTTATTTAAGTCATGGAACCGAAAGTTCACTGCAGCCAGACATACACTGGCGGGACAGGGATTCTAAGTAAAGTGACTTCAATATCTATATATTCTCGGACACTATAGAGACTATATTCCCTTTTCACATGATTATTAATTTTTCGAGAATCACAAATCCTTGCATGTTTACCTTGATTGGATACAAATCTCTCTTTGGAAGGTCCCACAATCTTCAATCAAGTCTTGCAGTCCCCCTTCTTGGCGTTTTGATTACTGAATCATTCGACCCTCTCAAGTAAATGCATTGCTAGATTTTGATTATGTTCACTAGATTTTATTGTACACATACTCTGATCGTGTTTTTGAAGTCCTTGCCTAAATTTGATTTATTTTCATAAATGTGCCAACTCGTATTCTTCGTTTGTGCCTAGGTAAATTTTTCGTTCCCTCATGAGTTACCCCTCTAAGTTGTAATTAAACTTCATTCCATCTCGTGCCTATTTTGATTCTTGATCAGTGATATTTCAAATCCCCGTATGAAATTTTTGTACTGAAACTCCGCATCATTTTGCACTTGACCAACTTTTGATCATTATCGAGCATGTTATTTTACTCGCTTATTTTGTCATGATAAATCCTTCCAAGTCCTATCTCTGATAATCCTAATCGTGCTTATATTTTATAATGACTATACTTGTGCGTATTGATCACCTCGATGATTTGAATTCCATTTGATCATGGCTAGGGGTATCGATCATGTCCATTTTTATTCTATTTTCATCATGCCTTGACTCTGATCTGGATCTTGCTTAGATGGTCGTGCTAATGGATTATTCTTCTAGACATGACTAGGCTCGGTTCTATAGCATGTTTGACTTGGTTCTCAGTTTCGAATTTGATCTGTGATTGTTAAAACATGTCCATTGTTCCCTTTTGAATTTCGAGGACAAAATTTTCTAGGGGGGTAGATTTGTAACCCCACTTTTTCATTTTCAAAATTTAAAAGCTATTTTTTTATTTTATAGTTTGATTTAAATGAATTTTAATTTTGGAGGGAGATTTGAATTAATGGCAATATTGTGAATCCATAGTTAGTTACAACTAATTAGGGGTGGTCCCCAATACTCTAACTAATTTTTTTATATTCCTTGTAATTAACCAAAAGGGGGAGGGCCTTCGTGAATAAAACCTTATGGTGGAGGGGCCTAAGTGCAAAGTGCACATCCTATTCTTTTAACTGAAGTTTGGAGGAGAGAGAATTCATTTGTGAATTCTCGAACCCCTCTTTCCAAATTCCTCTCGGCCCCCAAATTTTGGAGGCGGTGGCAGCACCTACATCAGCGGGTGGCAAGACTGATGGCGACGACGAGTCTCCATCCGGCAGTCTCCTCCACGATGGCGATGTCCTCTCGTGACGGTTGGGTGCCGTCTCCGGTGGTCAATCGCTTCTTCTTGGCGAACATGCCACTTCGTTTCGGCGACCAGGCGCTGTTTCTCTCCGACGATATCGATGACGGAGAACAATGGCTAGACGACTGCTTCCCGGTGACGACGGACGACGGATCATCAAGGCTAGCCTCGGTGCACGCAATAGATTTCTCCGACGTCGATCTCTTTCTTCCGTCACGGAATCACTGATTTCTTCCAGTGAATCAGTGATCGAACCAGTATTCATAAGTTTCGATCGATACTTTAAACCAATTTCGAATTTCTGATTGTATGAATTGCTCTCCGATTAATCGGCTGATCCATCCCTCTTCTTCTTGATTGATGAGTTCTTGTGTAGAAGTCTCTGTTCAATTGATTAGATCGATCGAGAATTTCTTTATTTCCAGCAGGAATGACAACATGGTGAGTCCATGATCCCTCTGTTCTAAACCAATTCGTTCTGTGATTTGATTTTGACTTATTCAATTGTTTAAGAACCTTCATTATCAAGTATCTGTGTTCAACTTTTAGATCAGTAAGCAAATTCCTGATATCAGTGAGTTTTGAAACCTGGGAATTAATTGACTAAGTTCAGGTAATTTCCCTATCTATTTGTAGATGATATTTTTACGCAATGGTTGTAAATAGTTTGAGGGGGAATCATGTATTCAAGTGTGTCATGATGATGATACTCTGATACAGTCTTTGGTTCTTTCTTCATGAACTAATCTTGATAACATGGGGTGGACTTGTTGTTGAACTAGATGATAATCTCAGTTTTTGGCATGAATAAGAGATACACATTGGTGTATTAGTTCACCTGAGACTCACATCAGTACCTGGGTTGTACATGAATTCATATATTATCATTGAACTTAAGACATATGTTGTTTTGGGTTCTGAAACCTGAGTGATAAACTCAATCATTTGATATAAGGAATTCCATTACAATCAGGGGAAATTTTCAATTGAAACCTGAGAATGCAAATACTTGGGACTGATTCCATGGTATGGTGCATTGCAGTTGAACTTATTTATCTAACAGCTGTAAGTTTAATAAAATCTCTGAAAACTTGTATGAACTGCTTATTTCAGTTGGAGTTTTAGGGTATAGATTAGCAGGGGATATCATGTGATTGATATTACAGATCAATGTGGACTTTTCCCTAGGCTACTGCCAGTTAATTTTGGTTCAACTTGTATATCAGTAATGTGTGCCTGGGTTTTGATTTGTGAAATCAAGGTAGTTTTAGAAACCTAGGTATTTGAATTAATGGATGAACCTGTGGTCTCATGTGTTGTTGTAGCTCATTTAATCCTTTGTTCATGTGAACCTGAGATTGGATTCAGTCTACCTGGGAACATCCAACCTAAGATTGCATGATTGGTTATTTCATTAATTTGAGAACCATCCTTATGTCTGTTTGATTTAATGATTGTGCAAGTAGTAGCCTGAAATCATGTGTAAGGTTATGGCTCAGTCCTTAAACTGGGACCTTCACTGCTCTGTCCAGTTTGGACCTGTGAAGTAAATTTCCAGTGTAACCTGAGAACCATTTTTAGCATTTGGCTAAGCATGAACTGTGTTTCCATCAAGTTATCAGTTATGTGAACTGTGTGTACTAACACACATGACTGACTTGTATCAGTCCCAATATTTAAACTGTTATTGGACTGTGGGAAGTCCTTGTAATGGACTGTTAACTGAGACACCAAAGACTAGTGGTTAGGAATGATTTGAAGCACATTTGCAATGTTGAGGAATTTAAAATCTGGAATTATATCTCATGTGAACCTGATATTGAAGTCTCATTGATTTGAGAATTATATCTCATATGGATCTGAGATTGAAGTCTCAAGTGAATGTCAGATTGAAGTCTCATTGATTTGAGAATTATATCTCATATGGATCTGAGATTGAAGTCTCAAGTGAATGTCAGATTGAAGTCTCATTGATTTGAGAATTATATCTCATATGGATCTGAGATTGAAGTCTCATGTGAAATGTAAGATTGAAGTCTCATTTGAACCTGTGATGGAAGTTCAGATTGAACCTGAGATTGCCCTACATTTTTTTTAGTCTAATAACTGATATTGACACTTGCTTTGGGAAGGTTGCTTCCTAAAGACATCAGTGTCTGCCTTGGTAGCTGAGAAGTCAGGTTAGAATTTTACCAACAACTTGAGTGTATATATATATATATGCTTTGTCTTGGAAATTAAGAAACTTGAGAACCTAGCCAATCTTATGTTCTAATAAGGGTTTTAAGAATAGTGTAAGGGAGTTTATTACTGAGTAGTTAATAATTGGGTTAAATCAATATTGATAGTAGAACTACAAAACACCAATTTAGATCTTGATTAGTTTTTAACCAACTTGTACCAATATAATTTAAATACAGGAGGATATCCAGTTCTATTTTTCACCCGTACTTTCCCGGGGCCAGGCAAGTACTTTTCTACGGTCTTGTGCATTTACATTCTTGTACCCTTTCTTGTGACACGTCATGGCACGATATTCATGTACTCATGTATTCCTGTACCCTTGTTCTTGTACTTATTAGTGTCGGGTAGGGAAATACACTAGCCATGTGACCAATCCCGGTTACTATATATTCCGGTACCTAGCTTAGGCCTCGTACTGTGCATGCGGATCCTAAGTTGTACCATATTCATGTACTCCTGTACATGTACTCACCCCAGCCGGTCACATGGACTAGATGTATTTCGATATTATGCACTTATCATGTCTGGTACTTCAGGATTATAGTTTCATTCATGTACTTTACATGTTCCTGTACTTTACATTCTCGTACTATTGATCCTGTACTCATTTCCTGTATTACTTTCCTGTACTTTCCTGTTCATTTCTGTATATCTTTTCATGTACCCCTGTACATATTTCATATCATGTTCATGTTTCATTACCTAGAACTGTACTTTGCTTCGCTCCTGAATAGGATATGTTGCAGGTATGCTTGTAGGACATTGTTCTACTCTATAGGCCAGAGCCCAGGATTTTAGCTGAGCAGGATGAGGCTTAGCTTGAGGCTTCAGGTTTAGTCTACTTAGCTTTACTATGACTTTAGAGTTCATAGCACTTTTCATTCCTGTTGATTTTGGTACATTATGATATCTGGATTTGTGGATTATGGTGATCTTTCTGGGATACGTTGTAGATGCTGTGATTTTTACTTGTCTTGATTATCTGGTTAGATTTCCCTAGCTTTTGGTACAGCTTACTTTATTGTGTCTAACAATGAAGGTTGGGCGTGTCCGACTCGTGTCCGATTATTCGGGAGCGGGTCGTGACAAATTGGCTTCTTAACAATGGTGCATCGCACCATATTACTACCGACCTGAGTAATCTCTCAACTCAAGCTCCTTATTCAGGGACTAATGACGTTGTGATTGGCGATGGCACGGGTCTTCTTATTTCGCATACTGGTTCTATATCTCTACACACTTTTCACATACTTTCTCACTTCAGAATGTGCTTTGTATTCCTACCATACTTAAAAATCTTATTTCTATTTCTTAATTTTGCAAATCTAACAAACACCCATCGAATTCTTACCCTCTTCATTTTGTGTAAAGGATATTCGCACGGGGGCAAGACTTTTACAAGGAGAGACTAAGGATAGTATATATGAATGGCCAGTTAGTTCATTCAAGTCTTCTCCATTGGTAGCTTTCCCCAGTGTCAAGACCACTTCGTCCGAGTGGCATCATCGCTTAGGTCATTCGTCTCCAACAATCCTTAGACATATTATGTCTGACTTTCAATTAGAAGTCTGAAGTCCATCTTCTTTGAATTTCAATTGCAATACCTTCCTCTGTTTCCACTCTTGTTTCAATTTTTCTGCTAGAAATAATATTTTTCAATGTGTGGACCTATCCCATATATTCGAGTGATGATTTCAAATACTATGTTATTTTCGTCTATTATTTTACAAAATACATATGGTTCTATCCACTTCAAAGAAAATCTGGTGTCAATGACTTTTTTATCCGCTTCAAATCACTCATAGAGAACTACTTCAATATAAAATTATCACGCTTTATTATGACAATGTGGGGGGGAATATCAAGCACTTCCTTCATATCTCAGTTCTAATGGGATACCTCATTTAACCTCACCCAACACACTCCTGAACACAATGGGTATTCTGAACGTCGTCATCGTTATATTATAGAAAAATGCTTATCACTCCTCTCACATGCATCCATGCCAGGGCCGGTCCTGAGCTCATGAGAGCCCAGGACGAACTTTCAAAATAAGGCCCCCATACATAATGTAAAAATATTTAAAAACTTTTTTAAAAAAAATAGCTACAACCAAGGATTGAACTTAGAACGTTTAGTAAGGAGTCTAAAGTACTAAATACTACACCACAATAACTTTATGTTTGAAAGGGCCCATGGTATATACTAGTTCTATTTTGAGATACAAAATTATTAATATATTTATCTTCAAACTATTTTTTTGGGCCCCTCATGACCAGGGGGCCCTGGGCTAGGGCCGGCCCTGATCTATGCCCTTGTCATATTGGTCATATGCATTCTCAACAACTGTTTATCTCATTAATTGTCTATCCACTCCCACACTTTATCACCCTTTAAAACCAAGCAACTCAATCTTTCATGTTCTTCCTCTTCCACGTCCCTTGTCTGGGTCCATTCACAGTCATCATCTTCGGCCACCATCACACCATCCGTCAATCTATTACCTGCCCCTCAAGCAGTATCCAATCAAGACTCTACAACCATATGCACCATATTTATTATTCCATAAAAAAGTATCTCTCTCACACCAAATTCGAGACCCAGTTCCGCGACTCTACCTTTGCCGCACCCCTCCACCCAAATGTTATCCCAAAATCCACCATCTGAATCCAACTCACCCATACTCCAATCACTGCAACCCTCAGAATTGACACTATTCCACCTCCACATCAGGGTATTGTTACTCGTTCTAAAAATAATATCCATAAACCAATCCAAAAACTCAACCTCATCGCCCAACTTTCTGCCAAATCTAACCTAGAACCCTCCACAGTAACACAGGCCATCAAAGATCCCAAATGGTTCAGGCAATGTCTGAGGAGTTTGATGCACTTATTCGAAATGGAACATGGACCCTTGTTCCCTCTCAACCGATCCAAAATATTATTGGTTGCAAGTGATTTTTTTGGACTAAACATCTACCTGATGGTTCTGTTGACAGACATAAAGCACGTTTAACAACGACCATATGTTGACTACCATGACACCTTCAGTCTTGTGGTCAAGCCAACAATAGTACGACTTATTCTCTCTATTGCCATCACTCGTGGTTGGTCGTTGCGCCAACTTGTTGTCAATAATATATTTCTCCAAGGTTCTCTCTCTCTCAAAGGACGTTTTTATGGCACAAACACAAGGATTCATTAAAAAAGACCATCCCCATTATGTTTGTAAAATGCATAAAGCAATATATGGTCTCAAACAAACCCCTAGTGCATGGTACCATGAGCTACGTCAGTTCTTCGTCAATTCTGGCTTCACTAACTCTTATGTCGATACATCACTGTTTGTCTACAATACTTCTGGCATCATGATATATCTTTTGGCCTATGTTGATTACATCATTATCACAGAAAACAATGATACAATAGTATAAAAATTCATTCATCTTCTCTCCAACAGTGTCTCCATCAAGGTTCATGGCCACTTTTCATATTTCCTTGGAGTTAAAGTTATTCCCCATCTGCAGGACATCTTGCTTTCTCAATGGTGATATATCCATGATCTCCTTACTCGCACTCGCATGACCGATGCCAAGCCCGTGTCTACACCCCTTGACACTACTCCAACACTCACTCTTCACTCTGGCTCATCCCTCTCTGATCCAACTAAATATAAAGCTATTACTAACAGTCTCCAATACTTGTCACTCATACGTCCGAACATTGCTTACATTGTCCATAAGTTATCACAATTCATGTACCACCCCAAGACTGATCATTGGAATGCAGTAAAGCGTCTCCTACAGTGTCTTTGTGGTACTATTGCTCATGGTGTTGTTCTCTACCACAAATCACCACTGTTAATACATGCATTTTAGATGCCGATTGGGTTGGAAACAAAGATAATTTTACCTCAACAGGTGCCTATCTCATCTACATTGGTCGTAATCCAATGTCATAGAGTTCGAAGAAACAAAGGACCGTGGCCCGCTCTTCCACCGAGGTCGAGTACTGAGCTGTGGCCACTACAACTGCAGAAATTTGTTGGATTTGTTCTTCACTCACCGAGCTTTATGTTTTTCTACCTCAAAAATTGTTATCTACCGTGACAACATTCGTACGGCAAATCTATGCTTAAATCTGGTATTCCATTCTCGTATGAAACATGTTGCTCTTGACTATCGCTTCATTTGAAAACAAGTTCAAGGAGGTTCTCTTCGAGTTGCTCATGTTTCCTCTGTTGATCAGCTAGCTGATGCGCTCACCAAACCTCTTTCCCCCTCTCGCTTCCAATAATTGGCGGACAATATTGGAATCACCTCACGGTTCTCCATCTTGCGGGGGCATGATAAAGATATTTGACCATAAATGTTAATATCTAGGAATTTATTACATTGTAATTAATAGGATCCTGATTTGGAATATTGCCTAGATTTGTAGGAATTTAATTAGCTACTATATATTGGTAGTTACCTATTCTAGAGACAATGTTGTAGGAGATTAATTACTACTATAGATTAGTAGTTACCTATTTTAGATTGGTTGTATTGTATATATTCAAGTTGATTCAACATAATAAAAAAGCAATAATTATCCAATATTGCTTTCTCTCTTATATTCATCATATAGAAATCCAACCCTAAGTAATCATGACATAACTTTTCTTATTTAGAAACTCAACATGAGTCAGCTTGGACTACGGCCAAGTCCTATTATTGTTAGGATTGGCCAACCTCAGCCTAAATCACAAAAAAACAAGAGAGAGAGAGAGAGAGAGAGAAAGAGAGAGAGAGAGAGAGAGAGAGAGAGAGAATAGATAAGTATACATATTTTAGTATAGCCATGACAAGGTCTAAAATGGAATACCACTTATTAAGTACAACAAGAGGCTATATTTATTGCTATATTTAAGTGATAAAAGTTAAAAGTTCAAGCAAGGATGATTGAAGAAGTTAAAAGTTCATGTAACACATTGTATGAGAAAACAATACATGGTATTAAGTTGCAAACAAAGAGTAGTTAGGTCCTGGATTCAATTCATGCATTCTTTTCTTGTTCCAGAGCAACCTGAGCCTTGTTTTTTTTTAACACACACACACGCACACACACACACACATACACACACACATTGAGGGACAGAGAGTGAGTGAGTGCATATCCAATGAGCACACATTCTAAGTGAGCAAATTAGCACATTTATTTGTAGCCTTAGAATCCTAAAAAAGAGTTCAATCTAATGGTTGATATATTAATATATTATTTTAGAAAGATTTAATATATTAATAAATGAAGGTTTTTGATAATCAAAATTATCAAGTCAACATATATCATGTTTGATGGCAACTTCAATGCTCGGCTAGGGGACTTCGGCCTCGGGAGGCTCTACGACCACCGGAGAAAATTTAGGCCGCCCATGTGGTCGAGACGCTGGGTACATTGCTTTTGAGATGTCGAGGAGAGGGAAGGCCCGATGTGTACATTTTCGGTGCATTCATTTTAGAGTTTGCGGGTGGGAGGAGGCTATACGAGATCAAGGCATTTTTTCTTGTGGAGTGGGTGTTAGAATTTTTGAAGCAAGGGGTGATTGTAGAGACGAGGGACAGAGGTGTCACGCCCAGTCCCAAAACACATATGGGATTGAGACATAACCTAGTCAGATGATACAGACTAGAGAAAGTTATCCAATTTGATAGACTCACCTAGGTGTACTATGCTATAAATATAGCTATACTAACAGTTAACATGTAAATCTAAATCTTATCCACAGAAACACTATAGAAAAAAGTACTGAAGTAAATGCTGGAATAAGCACAGAGCAGTCTGAATATCCGTAGTACAACAAAATGAGCCAGAGTTTAGTAGGAGCAAACCCACAAGTACAACACTAAATGAAAGTACTAAAATGGAAAGATCATTAGCTAAGAGTATGGACTATCTAGATAATGATGCTCTCAACCTAAAACAGCAGTATACCCTGTATCAAGGAAACTCCTCAGGTAGCACCTCGTACTCCTCTGCCACATATCCCGTTGTAACTATCGTGATTTCAAATTTTTAGGTTTTGAAAATTTGGTAATAATCTTTTTGAGTTATAAATTTTTTCTGAATTTGAAATTTATTTTAGAAATTAATATTATAATTTTTTGGAAGTTTATAAAAATATTTTTGGATTATTTTAAATTATCTAGGGCAACCCTCCAGGCTATTTAGTTTTCTTAGGGCCGGTCCTGGGGTAAGCCTGACAAGACTTCGAGCTTGGACAACCCCCCTCCATAGGGCAACCCTCCAGGCTATTTAGTTTTCTTAGGACCGGTCCAACAAAAATCTAAATTAAACATTTATCTTTCAATAAGGGTAAAGGGCAACAAAAATTAGCTCCGGCTAAGGCAACCCAAACCGCGGGGCCGGCCCTGACCGTCAGTACGCCTAGCACCACCCTAGCGGCCAGTACGACCGTCATACTCCGTTGAACTCCATCACCGCCACCAGAAAGTCTACCACCAATCCCGACACCCTCACTACTGACTCCAACTCTATCACCCCTGCACACCCCTCCACTCTGACTTCAACTCCAACACCACATTATTACACAATCGACACCGCCACTGCCACCATTATCACTCTACCATCACCATCGATGGTCCACACAACCACCAGAGTCATCATCTTGACCGGTCGATCCATCCAAACTGCCACTCCCACTTCACCTCTCTACCGCCTAACACAACCATCCACCAACATAGACCCCCATACCTGACGTCGACCGCTCGCCTTTGCAAGTGAGCCTAGTCGTCAGATCTGAGCTGCCGCTACTGTGAAGACCAATGCGAGAAGCCACCGACGGTCAGATCTGTTCAGATCCATCGCAGTTTTCTCACGAGCGCTGGTCGACTCTTCCATTTCAGTGCCTTCCACTTCAATCTCTGTGCCGACTCCTTGGGGCTCGTCGCTGCCCTCCGGAGGACGACCGAGCACATGGACCTCCTTTACGCTCGTCGTGCCACTGTGAAGATTCAGATCTCCTCCGACTGGAGCCCCACTTGTGAGCTCTCTTCCCCTCATCTTTTTCTTTTGGTTCTTCTTCTTATTCTTCTTTGAAGAAGCAGCCGTTGCTTTGCTTCTTCACTCTCTCTCTTCTTAGTTTGGGTTTAAAAACCCTATGAACAGATGGTTGGCCATAGGCTAGTACATAGTAAGTTTAATTATTTTTGTTTTGAAGTTTGATTATTTATCAGCTGGTAGGCTTCAAGCCGGTTGCATTGGGCTGGGCTCAAGCCACTGTATCTTTGGAATACTGGTTTTCCTGTGGGCTTAGGCCTAAAGCTCAGGACAAGTTTTATATAAGGTAAATACATGTGCTTATAGTTATATGTATAATAGTGTTTATATGTACAAATATTTTGGTAGTAATATTTTGGTATATATATTATTATAAGACATTTTTACTTAAAGTAGTTTTTATCAAATAATGTTTAAAGTATTTTCGAGATATTATTTCTAAAATATTTTCATTAAATAAAATCTAGCTTCCTAATATTATAAATATTCTCTTAATAAATGTTGGTTAGCCTTAGTGATATTTTGATATCGCTATTCTATTAATAAATATGTTACTCTAATATTTGCTAGTATTTGTCTTAGCTAAAACTGTTTTGCCAAAATTTATTATTCTTTTAAATGTTTTTGTAAATATATATATTACTCTAAAGGATGGTTGCCATAATAGTTTATTAGTGTTTTACAAATTTTTTTAATATTACTATATTTTGTTAAATCTAAAAATTTCTATTATTGTCACTAAAGATTATTTCTATGTTTCTAATTCTAGATAATATTTATTACCTAACATTATTTTGTTATTTAGTGCTAACTTCTTGCTAGATAATATGTATACATATTTGTTTAGTAATACTATATTGCTAGTAAATAGTTAGTGATAGCTAGTTTATAGATAGTTTGATAAGATTTATCTAGATAATGCCATTAATTAGACTCTAATCTAGTCTTGCCCTATTCTAGGTGGTCATATAGACTCATTTAATTGTAAGGACAAGACAAGTACTTCTATGATATTTATTCGTTTACTTCATGTCATATTCTTTTCATATTGGACATATTGTTACACGACATGGTCTTACATTCTGGTTCATATTCTTTACTGGTATTTGGGAGAGGGGAAATACTATAGATATGTGACCAAAGCCTAACCTAGGATTCATGTGGATAGCTTAGGTCTCACATCGTGCACGTGGGATTCTAAGTCGTACCTTTACTTGTGCTTATTCATGTGCTTACCCCAGCCGCTCACATAATCTAGTATGTATTTTAAATCAAATCACATGTCAGAATTTTTTGCTTATTTATTCATGTTCAGTTTAGATTATGCATTTACTTTTCATGTTCATCATGTTTTCTTGTTCACCATGTTGTACTTGTTTTATTATCATAGAATGTACTTTGCTATGGTCCTGACTGGATATGTTGTAGGTGAATGAGACTACATATTTTATCTACTATGGTAGGAGCTCGAGACCTTAATAGGATGATACTAAGATTCAGGACCTAGGAGCTGCTGATATCATTAGTTTTAATTTTCATTTTGTATAATATATTTTACTTTTGGACTTTGTATCATTGTATTGTAATAAACTCTGGCAACGTAATAGATGCTGTGATTGGATTCTGTCTTATCTTGTGAAGATCTTTAGATACTTAATATAGCTTACTACGTTGAGTCTGCGACGTAGGTTGGGCGAGTCCGACTCGTATCTGATTATTCGAGAGCGGGTCGTGACACATTTTTAGTGGTAGTCCATGCAGGTCAGTCCAATGGTGCTTTGGACCAGAATACCATTAGGAGCCTGCAATACAGGAATACTCAATCATAGCTTAGGCCGTTTGTATGATTACATATATTTACTATCTGTGTTTTCATAGGATTATTTTCCTATCTCTATTACTTTCTAAAATTCTCTAGGGACTAAGCTAATTACTATTTTAGAAGTTTGATTTTTTCTCTTTAGCCAACCTCTCATCAATGACTAATATTCTCAAGCCTCCAAACTCCTTTGATGATTTTGTTAGACTACTTCAATCTAACTTTCTTTGATCAATTAAAATATTCTATCATAGGATCCTAAACTAACTCCTTAGCCCAACTTATCTATCTAGTTCTCAAAAACTTTTCATTGACCATAAGGAATTTTTTTCTCAAAATAATTTCGGTATAGGGTCAATATCTTTTAGGTATTTCTCTAAAGACGAAAATATTTCTACTACTTTCCCTCACTCAATTTGAAGTCGTATTATTTCTATTAATCAGAGTCGAATTTGATCAAATTTATAAGTTTATGTCCTCACTCCATTGAATAGGGAAATGTTGGGTAACAGATACTCCTTTACTAGTAAGTGACCCCTTGATTCTCAAAGACCTACAGAACATATATTTGCACTGATAAACCTTTATGTTTTCTAAAGAACAGACACTTACGTCATTTTCTATCATGATTAGGACTTTTAAAATTTATTTGAATTTTCATAAACTCTTTTAAAATTTCTATGGATAAAGTTGAAAAAATATTCGACGATCTACTATGGCATGGCAGATGCACGCTGCAGTCATTTATCTGGATTATAGAGACCGTAAGTTCATCGCAGCCAGCTGCGCACTAGCAAGGCATGAGCTCTAAGTCGAAATAATTTCAGGTTTCATAGGTTCTCGGATGTTATTGAGACTATGTCCTAAAAGCATAATATTTTGATATCTTGTGTTGTTCTGACAATATTGGATAAAGTTGATAAAATATTCGACAATCTATTATTATTTTGGGGTCATGAAACCAAAAGTTCACTGCAGCTAGATGTACACTACATTGGCAGGGCATGAACTCTAGGCAAGGTGACTTTGAATATGTATGATTTCCAGATACTATTGAGATTATATCCATGTTATAAATATATCATGTTTGGTTTCTTATCGCCATTGATTTTTTTTACCAGAATTGCTTAGATTTGCATAATCTTAACCTTATTTGAGATCTTAGCAGGTGATTCTATTTTCAGAAATCATTTTTATTATCATAGGTTTCCCATAGAAATTTCCACTTGATTTTCTATAACTCATTAGGACTATTCTTTCAACCTTACTGGCCCAATCTTTTTTATGGTTTGACTCTAGTGTATTGCACGTAGTTTGTTAGTAGTTCTCTATTTTGATAGCTATATATATATGGGGGAAACATAAATAATTACCTAACTCATTTTTAGGTATCCTTGGGAACTAGCATTTTCAATTAGGTCAGGGTAGGAAATATGGTAGAAGAAGATCTTGGGTAAGCTAGTTTAGTAATAAGAGAATTATAGATTATAGTGCTTGTGATTTATTAGTTTGTAAAAGTATTTCCTTCATGTAATTTAATAGTGACTTGACTTTCCTTCTATCCTTATAATTACTATTCAGTTTCAATAAAATCATATATTAGATTCCATTTATGATATCACTTAAACTACATTTGTTATCGTATTATACGATTTTTGGTCATAACTAGATTTTATTTCTAATATTGATCGTGCCTTGATGATTGTGATATTGACTTAATCATGTTATGACGATTTTTGGGTTCTCTTGGTTATGAGTAGATCTTGAGTATACCTAAATTATTTTGATCATGTCTAACTTGATAATGATTATACTTGTATGATTTGGTCTTTATTCCTAAGTGATTTTGACCTTAATCACAATCGTGCCTAAATGACTTATTTCCTTTGATCATGCTTCAAAGTAATTCTAGAATTTGATTTTGCTCATTCTTAAATTATGTTTATTCCATATGACCTCATTAGTAGTGAGTATATCATTTTGACCAAATTATGTTTTAAAATTTTATTTCTAGCCATGCTAGTAATGCCTAAATGATTTTAATTTTGATTTTACCCAACTGATATTGGTTCTTTTGATCATGACTAGACCTTTGGTTATACCTAAATAATTTTGATTATGTTTTGTTCCTGACTAATTTTGATATTTTGATCATGCATATGACTTCAAATCTTTCTCTTAAAATATTTTGATCATATCGTGCGTAAAACGATTTAATCATGCTTCGAAGCAATCCTAGAACTTGATTTTCGCTCATGTTTAAATTTGATTTTTGGTAAAGCTAAATTTTTAAAATTTTCTTGTTTTATTCTTAGTCGTATCATTTCGATTTTAGCAATTATGACCCTATTAGTTGTGATTATATAAAGCCTAAATAATTTTGACCATGTTTTTACTAATCGTTTTAACTGATTTGAAATTTAGTCATAGACATACTAGTTATGCCTAAACTATTATTCCTTATTGGACTTAGGGTCATAATTTATTCCTAATCATATTTAGAACTTAATCATGACTATATTATTTTGCTACTATTTAGACTATGACAAATCATTTTTTTTGTATTATTTTATCATGCCTAAATTTTAAACTTTGATCACTTCTAGAAAATCGTGATTCTACTAGTCGTACTTAAACTTGGATTCTATGTTTAACTAATTTTAATCGTTTTCAAGTTTTCGTATTTGGTTAATCTTAATAATGTTTAACGTACTATTTGAAATTTCGAGGACTAATTTTTTGTAGGGGGTAGATTTGTAACTGCCGCGATTTCAAATTTCTTGCTTTTGAAAATTTGGTACTAATTTTTTTGAGTTATAAATTTTTCCTGAATTTGAAATTTATTTTAGAAAATTAATATTATAATTTTTGGAAGTTTATAAAAACATTTTTGAATTATTTTAAATTATTTCTAATCTTGATTATTATTTAGTTAATTAATTTAATTACAGGAATAATTTATTTTTTAATTTTATGAGCCTACAAAGATTAGACTTAGATCATGGGCTTGTACTTTGGGTTAGGAATTTAGCTAATTGATTAGTTAGTTGCTAATTATTGATTAGTTGCTAACTAATAGATACTAATTACTTAGATTAGTTAGCAATTAGTTGTGATTTGTTAGTGATTATTTAGTGGATTAGTTATGGTTATCTATGATTAGTTATGGTCTTTGCACTATGGCCCTAGATTTATTAGGATTTACTAGCATTGCCATTGACTTGTGGCACACTCCATTTTTTCCCGCCATTAAATCATTCCCTATATTTATTACAAATTCAAATCACACCCCACTTTCACAGTAGTCTCCTGTCACCCCCTCCCTTTCAAGCACGGTCATCATGTCCGCCTAGCCATTGCCGAATCACCGTCGCAGTAGGCCGAACCCGGCCATCACTACACTAGATCCACCCACTATCCTGCCACCACCACTATAACCTCATCACTCACACACCAGCACCATACTACCCCTGTCTCCACCACTGTCCCCCATAATCAGTATGCCTGGCACCACCCTAGCGGCCAGCACAGCCACCATACTCCGGTGAACTCCATCACCGCCACCAATAAGTCTACCACCAATCCCAATACCCTCAATACTGACTCCAGCCCTGTCACCACCGTACACCCCTCCACTCCGACTTTATCTCCAGCACCACAATCATTACACAGCCGACACCGACACCAGTATCATCGATTGTCTATACAACCACCAGAGTCATCATCTCGACTGGTTGATCCACCCAAATCGCCACTCCCACTTCACCTCTCCATTACCTAACACAACCATCCACCACCGTCACAAATATAGACCCCCTCACCTAATGTCGACTGCTCGATGTTGCAAGTGAGCCTCGCCGTCAGATCAGAGCTGCCGCCACTATGAAGACCACCGTGAGAAGCTGTCAACGGTCAGATCTGTGCAGATACGCCGCAGTTTTCTCTCGAGCGCCGGCCGACTCTTTCTTTTCAGCGCCTACCACTTCAATCTCTGTGCCGACTCCCCGGGCTCGTGTTGGATCTTCGAGAATAGCACCGCCCCTCGGGTCCCGAGCCCCACCGCTATTCTCCGATGGACGACTGAGTGCATGGACCTCCTTCACGCTCGTTGAGCCGCTGTGAAGCATCGAATCTCCTTTGACTAGAGCCCCACTCGTGAGCTCTCTTCCCCTCCTCTTCTTTTTTTGGTTCTTCTTCTTCTTTCCCGTGCCAAAAATACGAAAACCCAGCAACCATAATAAGCGACGTCACCCATGCCTCACTCAGACAGGCACGTCTTATCAACCGTTTTGATCCTTGTGCTTAGAAGATGGCCATGATACGAAAATTAAAGAGTCATGATACAGGCACGCCCCTTATACTCACGCCTCAGCAAGGCGTGCCTCTTCGCCCACCCATATAGGTGCGTCCTATACGCCTACATCAATGATTATCAACCATGCATCCCGAAGCTGCATTTAGTGGTTATGGCTCTCTCTCCCCCTCCCCCCTCCCCCCCGTTCGATGTTTCGATTCTTGAGCAAAGAGACGAATACTGAAGTCAAGGTTCATTCCCCTCGGGAACAATACAGATAGGCGTGTGTGCTTCTACCCTCGTGCCTATGTACTACGCACCACCAAGGACGGTGATTCCTAGATGCGTGTGTAATCCAGGCGTGTGCTATGTGTCCAAATGCCCGGTCACGCAAAGAACGAGTTCGGTGCATTTCGATATTCTCTCTAACAGCATATCTACTATGTGGCGATCGGCTATGGTCTCCTCACCAGTGAAGTGTGTGCCTGGTCGTAACCAACCCCATTTAGGGGTAACGCATGGCAAGATGAAGCTCGCGCTTGTCTACTCTTTGGCGCGGGTACTACTCCCTCCATCAACCATAAATAGGAGGAGTTCTCCTCTATTTAAACGGTCGATGCCCTTCGATTCCTGAATTCCTCAAGAGGTTCCTGAGTAAGCCAGAGAGAGTCCTTGCTGCTCCCCTCAGCCAATGAAGTTGAGCCCGACAATACTTTCTCACAGTCAGATCGTCAACGGAGTAAAGAAACAACCCTCCACCATCACAACCCTGATAAAAAGTAAAGTGTGATCAGGGATTCCCGTTCAGGAGTTCCTCTTTGCATTCTTGTTCGCAGTACTTCACAAGCAGCCTGTTTTCAAGCTCGAAAGCGATGTCAAATAAGATGGCGACTCTGTTGGGGATATCATTCTCCTATAAAGAGAAGGCTGTGAAGCAATCTAACACGGCCATGCTCAGAAAAACTATACAGATGCTTGTCGTCAAATTCGACCAATCAGTATTTAAGGAAATGCTCTCGGGGGACAATCCGGGCACTTCTCCTAGACTGTTGAAGCCTAAGAAAACAAAAAAGATGTGGGTGTCTAAAGCTCGTATAGCTTACCCACAACCTACTGAAAAAGGGCAGCACACGCTCGTACTCTTACCCGACGTGCCGATGACTTTATCTTCCGCGCTTCCCCTGGCGCGTGGCTCGGTGAAGTTCAACGTTCGGAGGAACGCACGCCTACCAATAGGCGCAGAAGGAAATCAACCCATGGCAAACTCAGCGCCTTGGGTGACGGCAGACCTCAAGCGTGTGAGGTGTTCTCAGAAGAAGGCACAACACAGCGAATATAAAACCAAAACCAAGGCATGGGCCACACGCCACATCGAGGTGTGCACCTCTAGTTATGACGCGCGTGCCTGATGGAAAGCTCTATAGATCTTATTCGCACGCCTCTGCGCCATGGACAGGCCAAACTCCAGATTCTTCCAAATATTCGAACATTCTGCAGGCTCATGAATCGAGCCTGGGGGTACACCCACTTATGTACCACACCACTTGGTCTACCCGAGGAAACGTAAAGGTGAAGCTTCCTTCCTACGATCTGCATCATGTGATCAATCACAAATGCGAAGTGGAGGGAAATACGACAAACACTATGCATGAAACCCCTTTGGGTGTATATACGTGCGCTAGTATAGTTGTCAACTGTTGTTGCATGAAATCCACAGCAGTCCCACAAAGGCAGTCTGTGTTTCAATGGCTCAACCCTGCTTCATCCGCCCTACGTTGTCTCGACGAACGGATGCGATCAGACAATGAAGAGGAACCTCTCTTTGCCTCGTGCCATGCTGCAAGGGGTTCTCCTCTGACTGAAAAGAATCTCAACTCTCTAGCCGGTACACCCAAAAATCGACCGAAGAGCAGCAAGTTGGTGGTGCCTAGCACTGGGGTGTTCCAACACCCGCTTCAAATCTAGAACCCTAAAAATTGGGGGTAGTCAGTGCTCTGTACTAAACACTGACCTGACCGAGGGCGCCCTTTCCCTGCTCATTCAGGGATCGGAGGGTAGCCAACCCCCGATGCTGCACCACAATCCGATGTTTCAAAGGAACAGTTATTTCCATGAAACTGAAGAAAGAGAGGCGGGGGGTACTCACTCCCAACATATTGCTGAAGACTTGGAAATCAAGGACACTTCGAACCTCGACCATGGTAGTTTCTCCCAGATGATCGCCTATACGGCTGACAGCGAGGAATGGGAATCAGGGACAGAGAGCGAATAGTCAATCTGCACCCGCGTTATGATGTCGTACATGACGACTAATGAACATAGGTCCCAAGACAGCCGGTGCTTCGAAATGATCGAAGGAATGATGCAGACCATGAACGCCAGCCTGGTACTTCTGATAAAGACTGTCATAGTGCTGAAAGCGGCTCAAACTTTATCCCAACCACCAGAACAAGTTCCAAAGTCGGGGAATAATGGGGAATCTAATGCCCTAAATCTTCCAACTATGAGACATCACGTGGCACTACCTCCTGCAGCCAGTAATCATACCCTACCACAAACATCTGAGCCAACAGTATTAGGAGAGTTCCTTGAAGCCATTCGAGAACTTCAAGCCACTGCTGACGCTAGAATAGGCATAAGACTCGGCAAAAACTAGGACTCAACCAGCCCTTCCCAATCGAGTAGAACAGGGTGATTTACCCTCCTAAATTTAAGCTGGTGACTATCATTCCTTTCGACGGGAAGGATTCCCCCGTCAACATCTCAATCATTTCAATGCTATGATAGGGCACTTACCGAGGGAAAATGCCCTCCTTGATAAACTATTTGTCGGCACCTTGAGAGGTGTTGCTTATGAATGGTTCGGTAGTCTCCAGGATAATTCTGTGTCAACTTTTGACGACCTCCAGCATTTGTTCCCATCTCGATTCTATGAGCCAAGAATAGACATGTCAATGTCCACCTTGATGGACACCACTCAGAAAGACAAAGAATTTGCCCGAGTCTACATAGAGCGGTTTTGGCAAGCCGTGCTGAGACTACAACTGGGCATTTCCAAAACAATTCTAATCGACACTTGTCGGAAAGATTTGTCCCCTATGACAAGACTATGGACTGGCTCCTCCGGTATCGCGGATTGGGCAGCATTTATTACCAATGCCTAAGATGCCGAGAGGAAGGCCAAGGAGGCCCACTTATTAGGAATGAGCCTCCCAAATGAAAGGGGCAGGAGGCCTACAACAGCACCCAACAACAATGAACGAGAACCCAAAGCAAAATAAGTTATGACCGCGAATCTCATCTGGGGTACAGATCTTGTACAGAAACCGGAAAGACCCCCGATCCAAAAAGGAAACTATTTGTTCAAAGACGAGGACGCCCTACAATTACTCAACATCTTACTTGAGGGTGAGAAATTACACTCCCACCTCCTAAACGCCCCGAAGAAGTCGACAGGGTAGATGATCCCAAATACTGCTATTACCACCGGTATGTCCATCATCCGACCAAGGACTGCTACATCCTGATGAATCATATACAGCGACTAGTAGAAGCAAATGTACGATCGCTGGACTTTGAGGAAAAAATGGCCTCTGCCAACATGGTAACCCTCAGTTCGACAGGTTTTTGCCTACATAAGTGCAAGAAGGAGTCATCCCGATTCCAAAAACAACTATGGAGGACGTTAACCTCCCGACGGCTCAAGCCTCAGGATTAGTCCCTGTCAAAATGCGTCGAGGGAAAGTCATGTGGGTGCATCCTGATCTCACCGATTATCTAACCAAACCTGCCGCACGTCATGCCATTAAGACCAGGAGCAGGAAGGTTAAATCTTGTAATGATGTCTCTGCCTCGTCCGATGATGAAAGGGTCGAAGCAACCTGGACCGGTCTAGAATACTCATTTAGCTATAACCAGGCCTCGGCAAAGGAAGCAGTACCGGTGACGACATCCGCAACTCCCGGTACTTCCAAACTACGTCGATCCCAACCTCCAATAGCGGACAAACAGAAGCAGCAAGAAGGGTATTTCAACAAACCCCTCAGAAAGGATATCGTTGTAGGGTTGGACTGACCCTACAATTTTGACATTCTGGCACAACTGGCCAACAATCTAACCAGTTTGCCATTATTTGAACTCCTCCGTCTCTCCAAGAAGACCCGAGAAGCTTTGTTCGAGGCGTTACAAAATGTCGAATCCTATTTGGGGCAAATATAACAGCCAAACAAAGACCCTACTGCGTGTCCCAAATGCCACAATGTGATAGAGGCAATGCCCAATATCACATTCTCACAACGGGATATGCTGCTAAAGAATAATTGGCATACCCGATCCCTATATTATACAGGGTACATTGATGCTGTCAAGGTCGATCGTATGCATATCGACCCTGGTTCATCCATGAGCATTGTCCTCCACGTCTGTTGCATACACTGGTGATTCCAATGCATTGGTTTTCTGTAACTCAAACCACGATTAGTGGTTTCAACAATGGCAAGAGTTGCCAAGAAGGAAAAATCTGCTTAAAAATTCAGATTGGCGACCTGAAGACTGAGGTGACTTGCTATGTCATTGATGCGGATGTTTGTTATAATATCTTGTTAGGGCGACCTTGGATCCATGAGCACATGATCGTGCCATCTACCCTCCACCACTGCTTCAAATATGTCAACGACGATGGAGTGGTAAAAACTGATTCGCAGACATTGACCCCTTTAAAGGGATTGAGGTTTATTACGCAGAGTCTCGGTGCTGTTTCAAAAGAAGCACCAGAAGGACTCAGACGAAGACACTGAGACGAGGCCGAGGCTCAAACCACCTCTGAGGAGCCCATCAGAGTGCATCTAAAAGAGTGCCCTACTGCACCCACAACTGAGACTAGATCCCCTCTAAAAGTCCGATTAAGTGGAGGGCCACCTACCAAAGAACGCCCTACGATGTCTGTGGTTCAAGATACAACTCCTCTGGTAGTGTGATTGAAGGGAAAACCGCAAATAAAAGGAAACCCTTCTGTCAAACCGATTGTGGTAAAGCTGCATAGCCCGCCTCATCCTATTTTATTCCTGCCTATCTCAGGTGCTAGGGATAGAGATCTTAATAAAGCGGTTGTGCCCAACTTTCGCGCGTTTGACGATATAATCTCCAAGGACAATTTGTCCTATTTCATCAATAAAGGAATGCATTTGAACTACTCTCCTGATTTCTTTGCTTATTCTCTAGAACAAAACCTGAGTCCCTCACTACAGACACAAATCGCATCAGTTTATTCTTTAATATAAGTACTTCCTGCATGTGGTGCCTGTTTTATAGTACCAACGTGGAAGGAGAGAGAAGAAGAACCCATCATCTTTGGCCGAGTGAACGGCTTCCAGACTCATACTCTTTGTGAGCCAGAACCTGAAGTCGGTACAGTTCAGGCTCACCACTATACCCCGCAAGCCAGGCATATCATACACAAGATGGGTTATGACCTGGTGTCACGACCCACACCCGCTTTTCGGGTACAAGACGTGTCAAAGCCAGCCTACGCCGCAGAGTCGGCGGTAGAACGCTGTCACGGCCAAGATGCTCAAAATCACAAATATAACAATTATTGCTCATTCACATTTCTAGATTTATTACAACATTTACAACATTTACATTTAAAGAAAAATACAAAGTTTTATAATTAATGAAAATGATATAACTTCTATCTATTTCTAGGTTTTCGTCTGCAAGTACACCCGTATCTTTCAAGGCTAAGTGGAGCCACAGCTAACCCAAAAAATGTTGGTTTCCAGTCAGGAATGGAACAAGTACACAAACCGACGATAATGCAAAAGCACAATAGAATTAACAAGACATGAAAATAGCATATGAGAGATAAAAACTAGAAAGTACTGATGACATGGCACGGTGGATAAGATAAGGAAAAATAAATAAAATACAACTACCTATGTGATTTGAAATATCCGTTTCGACATGTGAACGGCTAGGGGGTAAATCCGGCACCTGCACGTGTCGTGTGCAGATGCTATTATTTACGAATAGACATCATGGGGATAGTTCTGGATAGTCCACATGTCTACTAAGATATTTTTCCTCCCGACTACTCCGTGTGACGAGCGTGTCAACAAGAAGCAAGACATATGTATAAGCATAAAATAAAAAGACTACTATGAATCGAAAGCAATCAGAAAGTGTACTTGCCTGGGGTCCTTTACTGGTGAAATCGACAATTTTGTTGAGTCCAGTATAGTCCAGTTGGCTAGGGTCGATGTGCAGGATATTTCAAAATTGGCAACAGAAATAGGAATACGATTAGTCGTGATCAACATTCTAACCAAAGGGAAATTGCTTTAAGAAAGATAATTCATATAATCCTTTATATAAAAATATTTATAGCTATATTTAGAAAATATTTATGGTAAACTATGAAAACTACATTTTTATTAGCTAAAATAAATTTAGATAATTATCTGAAATATAAAGTATCATGGTTTAGCCCAACTTATAATTTAATGAAATAGGAAGTACTACAATAATATATATATTTTTTAACATTTAAAATCGTATTTGAGATACCGTATAAAATAACATAGTAACATATTTTAGGAAAATATTCATAAACTACTTAGAATCATTTATGAATCTTGACATAAAAGCTCAATTCTACAATTACAATATAGATTCGGAACAATAGATATATCTACATATAGTTTCAAAATAATATAGAAATAATAGTAACAGTAATAATAATACTATTACTGTTGATCATCTAACAAATATTCACTAGTTAGATATTAACATAAGTTCTTACTAAAACTATCTATTTACCAAATATTTAGCCTATCGTTTAACTAGGAATTTACAATAATAGAATCTAAATAGAATTTTATATCAATACTAACGTATAATTGAAATCTTAATTAATTAAAATTAATCAAAAATATATATAACTAAAACCTCCTTTTTCTTTCCTACGGGCTTTTTAAGCACATTTCTTACTGGGCTTAGCCTATGAGAACAACTAAAACCAAACCGAAACAATCATAAAAGAAGAAGAAGAAGTAGAGGCACACATCTGCTGTTCTTCCTTTCCGAATAGAGAGAGAGTAAGGAAAAGTGGAGAGAATAGAAAGGGGAGGGAGAGCTACTGAGAGAGAAACAGAGGAGAGGGATTCACCTGCTCTAATCTCGGCGGAGATGGCGACGACTCCGGCGTCAGTGTTCAAGCACTGGCACAGGCGGCTCGACGGAAAAGTCGGAGCGAGGGAGGTTTCCGACGTGATCGACCGGTGTGCGGTTTATAGTCGCGGCGGAAGTCCGGATCCGGCGCTGAAGGTGGCAGCCGAGGGTGGTGCCGGCCGGATTTGGTTCGACCACCAAGGCGTAGGGCATTGGTAGGCTCGAGGCTGGGTCGTCTCTCATACGACGTTCGCGGATGCTCGACGGCGGCACTGTCCGCGAGGCCTCCGGACAAGGGAAAATTGCGGCTGAAGGCGCGGGGCGCTGAAGAAATCGCGGAAAAAGGAGCACCGGAGAAGGCAGGCACGGCAGCTCCAAAGGTTAGGTTAGGGCTAGGGATTTTACTGAATAATTGTGTCGTGTCCGAATCGGACACGAGATTATATTTTTGTTGTAATGAACGGAATGAAAAAAAAGGGACACAGACAAGAATACGGACACGGACGCCCGGGGTCAGACCCGAGCTGGATATGTTGGTTGTGGTGGTGAATGCGAGGAGGAATCGGGACCTCGGAGATAGGGCGGTCGGGGATTCGGCACGTGCTGGTAGGGGTGACTTGTTGTTTTCTAGTGATGGTGGTGATCGGATGGTGAACGGAGAGGGGGATGGTGGTTCTGTGGTACAGGTGACGGTGGTGGTGATTGAGGGGTCATGAAGGAAGAAAAGTCAGAGCGGTGCGGTCAATATGAGGTGGCGAAGTGGCGAAGGCGCTGCTCATCAGCGAGGACAGGGTCGGGGCGTGGCGCGTTGGAGCGTAGGTGGAGTTGGGAAGGGGTTGTGATAGATTATGAGAAAGGTAGAGGGCTCTTTATATATAGGAGGTTAATCCCTAGACCGATAAGGATTTCAATTCCTAGTAGATAAAGCCTTTCTCCTTATTTAAATCAAGTAACTATTTAAATCAAAACTAATTCAATCAATTAATAATACAAATTAGTTTAAAATCATATTTCATCGTAATCTTAATCCAACCATTGGTCCTGCCAATAATTTAAAAATTGTATTTGTTGATATCAAATAATTTAAAGCATATAAATTTAAACCCAAAATCAACAATCGATTATTTAAACTAACATTTGTCGTCATCCCAATCTTGTAACGTACATCTTATAAGTCAAATATAATTCAATATCCCTATATTTAAAATCGAATTAATATTTAGAGCTAGTTTAATGTAATCTCTATACGAAATTTTGAATCACATAATATTTAGTATTTTGTCAACCAATCATGTTTCTAAATCAAAACAATATTATTTATCACGGTAACCTAGATAATATTCGATGTCCTTGAATAATTTTAAAACATAAACAAAACAATTTTCAAAATTAATATTTAATAAAATCCAAGGTAGTAACAAACCATCTTTCATAATTCTAACTATGTACTTAAATAAAATATTTATTAAAACAAAATAGCACTCTCAAAGTATTTAATTTTTAGAACTTGTTTTCAATAGAAATTAATCATAAAGTTATTTGCAAAGTCTCGACGAAAACGACCTTCAAGAACAATAAAAGAAAGCAGAAAAATTAATAATTAGGGAAATTCGGGAAGAGGAGTTACAAATCTACCCACCTTACAAGTAAATTCGTCCTCGAATTTAAGGAATGTTTAGGATAGATAGGCTCGATAGGTCTGAAGGGAACTGTAGTAACAAAATTTTAATACAATTGGTATTGATTAATAAGATAAGATCAAGGGTAACGAAAAAAAATTTTTATAAGAAATATTGATCAAAAGAAGGATGGAAGTGGAAAAATAATAATAACAATAAAAATAGATAGGGTTTGTGGTCTTGATTCATAAAAGGTTCTTAGTATTCAAAAAAAAATATTTGACACAAGCTAATAATGACCTCAAGTACAATTCATCAGTAGAAGCCTCTACCCACCTTAGAAATATTCTCAAAATTTTGAAGGGCACGCTTAGTCCTGATTAAGGATATAAGAAATGATACGATCATTGATCAAACTGGGTTAGATCGTGAATATAATTGAACTTTAAGAAAAGATAACACGTGGCACTAGTATAGTCAAAGGGTCTAGTCACCATGGTCAAGGACATAATCAAAATGGGATTAGTTAAACAAGGAGGAGTCGTTAGGCATGACTAACTACTGTTGGAATTATATAGGGTTGGTCAAGGATCAAAATTTAGATAAAGTCCAAGCATGGTTAAAGCCACTTAGGTACAACTAAGATGCATGCAAGTCATCCAAGCATGATCAAAATTTAAAAGTTGGTACGAGCATGAACAAGATCACAATAGTCATGATCACGGTGGAATAAAATAAAACTTAGTTAAAAATATAGGCACGATTATGATTTTGTCATGAGCAAAAATTGTTCAAGATCGATCAAAATTAAAATCATTGCGGTACGAACAAATAGTTAAGCAAAAATATTTAGGCACAATTATAGAATCGAATTCTAGGATAACATACGAATTGGCACGATTGAAATAGAATCGAATAGTCTAGTCGTGATCTCAAGGTCGTTAAGGATGGTCCACATCAAAACCGTTCTAACACGATCGATTGGGTAAGCATGATCATAGAATCATAATCTAGGGGTGATTATGAATCTAGTGGAAGGAAATCAAATTAGGTATAAAAGATGATGATTCAAAAATGGAAAGTTATGTAGGAAAAGAACAATCAGTTTATTGAGAAGTTGGTAACTAGGAATATTGCAAAAATTAATTTAGAAACTTTATAATCGTATGCCAACAAAAGACGTAGCTTATATGGTATTCGAATATCGTATATCTGAAGTCGTTTTACCGAGAATTTATGCCTCGCCAGTGTACATCTAGTTGCAATAAACTCTTGGTTCCATGACTCAAATGAGGATACGGTAATGAATACCCTATCAACTCTATCCAATCTTGACATAATAATTCAAGGATGAAAAATAGGGCAACTAAGCTATAGCTTTAATCACATTCGATAACTCACGCTTACTTGAAATTATTTTAACTTGGGGGACATGCCACGCCAGTACGCTACTGGCTGCAGTGAACCTGTAGTCTCGATAATTCAAATAAGTGGCGACAGTGCACTGCTGTCTTGCTATCGCAAGTCAACGAACATTCTTTTAACTATACTTTGTGAAATTTCAAAGGAAGTTCTAGAATTTCAAACAAGTTCCATGAGGGTGTAAGTATCTGTCCTTCAAGTATGAATATCAAGTCTTGAAAAGAAAATGATCAGTTAGGAAGGATGACTCTTGAATCCAAAAACTTAACTTGAGATTAATGTATAAACATTTGAGTGAGAAATTATTTAAAATGATATAATCCCTTTGGTCCAAAGAAAATATAAGTGATACAAACCCATGATATGGCGATGTTTAGAGAAGACATATGATAAAGTTTGTATAAATGATCAAGATCAGAAAAAAGGACCGAAGGCAAAAGAAATACAAATTTTTGATCTCCTTTTCTCTAATATTCAAGATCGAGGGAAATATGTATAGAACACTATGTCTACTTATTTATAAATATATTTATGCACAAGTATAGTCTAAATAAATCCTGAAATATTTTAGGGGAAGGTTATCCTATTCTCAAGTAAAATACAAATTTAAATAGCATTAACACATCTATTATATTCAATATACAATTTATAGAAATTATTCACAAGACCAAAATGGACTACCAATATGTATCCATATATCAACATGGACGTCGTTGGTCGCACTACATGACTATCAGGGCTTAGGTTACGTTCGGGCTAGTTTAGAACAACCGGGTCTTCTAAGAGTCGTATTATTATTAAATAACTACTTAAATTATTTATAGAGGTCAAGTCACAACTTTGTCTAGTTTTTCTAGCTCGGACACACTTATGGCTCGGTCTTTCCTAATACACTAGTCAAAGCACGCCACTGCACTATCCGTGCCATCACTTCTAGTCTTTTGGCACTCCAAAATTTAACCATGACTAAGCCCTTCTATAATTATAAATGAATACTAATAAAATTCCAAAAATCATAATTTTAAAAATATATTTTAAAACTTCGGGAAAAGGGGTTACGTTAAGAATTGGATTCCAGTAGGGCCTAAGTTGATGAGTAAATAGTCTACCCACCTTATGTCCTATCGTCGTATCAAAACGTAATAGTGTATCTATGGAATTTCTCAAATTATCTAAATCTCAGTAAATCCTTACCTAAATTGCAGGGCCTATATATAACAACCTTAACTACCCCACGGTAAATTGTGTAAGGGACTCCTACTCCTAGCCATTCTTCTAAAATCAAATTAACCCTAACTTGTGAATGAGCATTTCCTAGTCGCAGGCTTGAAGTAGTACGACTAATATAGGTACTACCACAAGTTTGCATACTTTGCGAAGATTGATCTGCATGGGCCACCACAAAAACTTGTCACGACCCGCACCCGCTTTTCGGGTACAAGACGTGTCCAAGCCAGCCTAGCCGCAGAGTCGGCGGTAGAACGCTGTCACGGCCAAGATGCTCAAAATCACAAATATAATAATTATTGCTCATTCACATTTCTAGATTTATTACAACATTTACAACATTTAGATTTAAAGAAAAATACAATATTTCACAATTAATGAAAATGATATAACTTCTATCTATTTTGTCTGCAAGTACACATGTATCTCCTAAGGCTAAGTGGAGCCACAACTAACCTGAAAAATGTTGGTTTCCAGTCAGGAATGGAACAAGTACACAAACCGACGGCAATACGAAAACACAATAGAATTAACAAGACATGAAAATAGCATATGAGAGATAAAAACTAGAAAGTACTGATGACATGGCACGGTGGAGAAGACAAGGAAAAATAAATAAAATACAACTACCTATGTGATTTGAAATATCCGTTTCGACATGTGAACGGCTAGGAGGTAAATCCGGCACCTGCACGTGTCGTGTGCAGATGTTATTATTCACGAATAGACATCATGGAGATAGTTCTGGGTAGTCCACATGTCTACTAAGATATTTTTCCTCCCGACTACTCCGTGTGACGAGTGTGTCAACAAGCAACAAGACATATATATAAGCATGAAATGAAAAGACTACTATGAATCGAAAGCAATCAGAAAGTGTACTTGTCTGGGGTCCTTTACTGGTGAAACCGACAATTCTGTTGAGTCCAGTATAGTCCAGTTGGGTAGGGTCGATGTGTAGGATATTTCGAAATTGGCAACAGAAATAAGAATACGATTGGTCGTGATCAACATTCTAACCAAAGGGAAATTGCTTTAAGAAAGATAATTCATATAATCCTTTATATAAAAATATTTATAGCTATATTTAGAAAATATTTATGGTAAACTATGAAAACTAGATTTTTATTAGCTAAAATAAATTTAGATAATTATCTGAAATATAAAGAATCATGGTTTAGCCCAACTTATAATTTAATCAAATAGGAAGTACTACAATAATATATATATTTTAACATTTAAAATCATATTTGAGATACCATATAAAATAACATAATAACATATTTTAGGAAAATATTCATAAACTACTTAGAATCATTTATGAATCTTGACATAAAAGCTCAATTCCACAATTACAATATAGATTCGGAACAATAGATATATCTACATATAGTTTCAAAATAATATAGAAATAATAGTAACAGTAATAATAATACTATTAATGTTGATTATCTAACAAATATTCACTAGTTAGATATTAACATAAGTTCTTACTAAAACTATCTATTAACCAAATATTTAGCCTATCGTATAACTAGGAATTTACAATAATAGAATCTAAATAGAATTTTATATCAATACTAATGTATAATTAAAATCTTAGTTAATTAAAATTAATTAAATATATATAACTAAAACCTCCTTCTTCTTCTTTCCTACGAGCTTTTTAAGCACATTTCTTACTGGGCTTAGCACATGAGAACAACTAAAACCAAACCGAAACAATCATAAAAGAAGAAGAAGTAGAGGCACACATCTGCTGTTCTTCCTTTCCAAATAGAGGGAGTAAGGAAAAGTGGAGAGAATAGAAAGGGAGGGAGAGCTACTGAGAGAGGAACAGAGGAGAGGGATTCACCTGTTCTTATCTAGGCGGAGATGGCGACGACTCCGGCGTCAGTGTTCAAGCACTGGCACAGGCGGCTAGGCAAAAAAGTCAGAGCGAGGGCGGTTTCTGACGTGATCGACCGTTGTGCGGTCCATAGTCGCGGCGGAAGTCCGGATCCGGCGCTGAAGGCGGCAGCCGAGGGTGGCATCGGCCGGATTTGGGACGACCACCAAGGCGCAGGGCGTTGGTAGGCTCGAGGCTGGGTCGTCTCTCATATGACGTTTGTGGATGCTCGGCGGCGGCACTGTCCGCGAGGCCTCCGGACAAGGGAAAATCGCCCGGTGCGGCGCGGCTGAAGGTACGGGGTGCTGGAGAAATCACAAAAAATGGAGCACCGGAGAAGGCAGGCACGGAAGCTCCAGAGGTTAGGTTAGGGCTAGGGATTTTACTGAATAATTACGTCGTGTCCGAATCGGACACGAGCACTACAAAAAAAGTTGCCTTTTGGGACGACAATATTAGAAACACTAGTCTAAAATGTCCTAAAAATTACTTTTAGAGACTGTTATGTTTTTTGTAACAAAAATTTTTTTTTTGGGGACAGATTGAGAAAACAATTCTCTTATTCGGGACTAATAAAATTTTTTGTCCCAAATAAATCACACTAACATCCCAAATAACTCGGCGGGAATGCCATATATTTGACAGCTAATGTCCAAAATTTTGAAATTTTTTTCCCTCTACCTATTGCCATCCTACCCGTTGGATCTTATAACCTAAATATACACCATTCATCAACCAAACCATCAACAAAACCATTAACTCTCCCCCCAATTCAGATCAAAGCCACTCTTTCCAAAAATTATTTCCCAGTCTTCTTTCATCACGAGCCTCCCATCGTCCTCTCCTCTCATTCTCTCCTCTCATCTCTTCCTCGTCCTTCTCTCCTCTCGATGGCGTCATCCATGACCTACATATCGGAAGGGGTACAAAGAGGCGCATCCAAGGTAGAGCCTCTCTTGCTCCGATCGTTGTTGGATGCCATACCCTCTCAAAGAGATATTCCTTCTTCATCTTCTTCTTCTTCCGGTCTCATTAGGGTTAGGGTTTTCTCGGTAATGGCAGATCAGCTGATGGACGACTAGATCTTCGATTCCAAGGAGCCCTTCAACTTCTTCGACAAGGACGATGATGGTATTATCTCCCACGTTATTTTCTTTAAATTCTTTACTACAAGGATGTCGATCCAACCCAGGTCGTCAACATCGCACCCCGACCCATCACCATTTCCTCGAGATGTCGATCCAGCCATACATGCTGCCCTCCTCAATGTCCCTGTACGAGCTCGTCGTGCTGAATGCTGCCGACAGTCCCAAACCCTATGTGAACCCATCGCGACCACCTTGTCGTCGTCCTATCTAGATTTGCTCTTGATGGTGAGTTATCTAGATTTTCTTTTGATGTTCTTAACGATGACTTTATAGTTTCAAAAGTCGCTAACTTCCCTTAACACATTTTATAGTACAATCTACCATCAAGAACAAGTAACTAGAAATCTATATTTAAACTCATTAGTTTTTTTTTGTACATTTGTTTTTGCCTACTTAATCCTTTCAATTGGTTAGATAATCATTCTTGATGAGTGACTGTTGATATCACCAACATCTCAAACTAATTGCTTACCCTTCCTAAAGGGCTCATCCATAATTGACTTGGCAGGTCCATAATTGATAACAAGTATAAACTAAGTGTTCATACTTGTTATAATTTTTTGATATGCAAGTTGCATAAGAATCACTAGGTTCCATAAAAAAGGATAAAAAAGTGTAGGCTTGGGTATAGGTTCTGACTTGAATTCAAGTTGAGGGAGATGTTTGGGTTTGTGTATGCATTTTTGATATGAGATATTTTCTACCTGTACGTCTAAATCTTTTCATTTATACTACTTTAGTTGGTATCCGTGCAACATAGAGTAAGATTCTCTCTTGTGTAAGTTTTGAGAGGAAAAAATGTTCGTTACCAAAAGTTGCAAGCTATGTTGTAAGCTATGGAAGTGAAAAAAGTTGTTTTTATGGCCATTTATCAAAATAACTGATGCGAGTATACTTGACCAAGAGTTAGGAAGCAACCAGACACTCAGAAATTTGGAGGTATCACACACAACATACATACTCTAAAATACAATACACTGACACACAAAACCGATGCCATGTCCATGTCACAAGGTCTATGTCGCATTCATGCCTGTGCAAGATAGTTCATGGCATTCATGCAATAGGTATTGGCCAATTATGTAGGGTAACTTTTTTCTTCTTCTTTCCATTTTGGAATCTGTTCAGTTTGTTTTTGGTCGTGTAAACACATGCAAGTTAGTAAATAAGGGAACTCGTAGTTAATTGATGGTTGTTTGAAATTTTGCTTGTGGTATAATTAGCCCAAATTTAGGTTATCGCAGAAAATTAAATCGTTCACATTTTCTATTGGTAATGCAGGATTCACTTGCGGAGTTGAATGTGGCATCTACTTCAACCAATAAAAGAGAGGTTCCTTTTTATGCTCATTTTACATAAGTTTTTTTGTTTGCAATTTTGACTTAAAGTATAACTAGCCCTTATTTAGGTTACTCGCAAAAAATGAAAGCTTTCACCTTTTATATTGGTAATGCAGGATTCAGTAGTTGAGTTAAATGTTGCATCTCGTACTTCAACCAATGAAAAATAGGTTCCCTTCTTATGTTCATTTTATTTAGTGTTTTTTCTCTCTCGTGGCTAAGTCATAAAAGAATAGTTATTTGTTGCGTGCACTAACTTTGGTGCAGAATGTTGCTAAGAGTTCCAAACCAACGGATGACAACCAATTAAATGATTTGGAAAATAGCTCAGATACAAACTCGCCCACCTCCAAACATAAATCGTGATCCTGATAACCTGTAAGTTTATCCTCTATGTCATCCTTATTTGTCTATTCTGTTTAGTTACCATGATCATGCAGAACAAGCAACCAAATACGGATTGAATATTTTGTTAGTAACTGCAAGTTAAATTTCAAACTTGTTCCGCATCATTATGCAAGTATATTTAGCTCCCAAATCAGAACGTGAACTTCAGTACTTTGTAGATTGATTTCTTGATAAATATTTCCAAGCTCATTATCAATCTACATGGAAGAAGTACAAGACGACAATACATATGATATTCTAATTTAATAATTGGAGAATGGATCTTGACCTGATTCGAGTATTGCCTTAATGTATGTATTATATGCCAAAAAATAAAGGAAAACTATAAACAACAAACTACTTATAAAAGCACCAAACATAAAGTCAAAACTAAGTTGACACATAACAATGTGATGAATACACAAGGAGAACCACAAGTTCCCAACTTAAGACATTTTTATACAACATACATAGATAAAGATGTCAAACAAAATGAACCTGATCCTAGAGTAAAATGAATTTAGCTAGAAATTTGTGTACACGGAGCCGAAACAAGAAAGGAGACATCAAAGTTAGTAAAACCCATTTTCTATTAGTTAACACTGCAGGCAAGAAGTAGCTGGCTGTGAGATTTAATTGCAACCATTAGTGCAATAGAGACAATAGAGTATCTTATTGTGATTGTACTGTTGTTAGTGTTTACTAGTTGTTCACTTTGTGAGTGTTAACTTAAAAGCTTGTATCATCGATCTTGTATACAAGTTATGTATAACAAAACTTTATTGTTGATTGTTCCAAATATGCTTGTTCTCCTCCAATATCCAACACTAAATATATAAATTAGAAAAGTATGATGTTGAAAAGTGACAACAGAACTACAGAGGAGCAATACAACACATATACCTTCAAAGCCAATATCTTAATTATCTCTCTATAGTGTATTAGTAATAGAACTGAAATAAAATACACCAGGAAACTATGATAACCATCATAAGGCTTTTTTGGATGATAACAGTAAAACTTTATATATATTTTCTTTTTGGTATCTTTCATTGGAAAAAAACAAGTATAAGATTAATTTGATTAGGTTTTAAAATAATAAGGGTCACTCAAGTGGAAACTCTAAAATAAGAGAGTAACCAACTATTTACATAGATAGCATGTGGATACAATTGTTCGCAAAAATTTATAGATTAACATACTCTTCAACTGCCAAAAAACACAAAGATAACGTTAGATGCCAATCACCATGATTCATAGTGTCTACCCTGGTAAAGAATTCTTAAGTGGTTAGTTGGAGAACAACCAACAAATGTTACTGAGAATTTATGAAGTTCAGATATCTAATGGGGAGAGTTTGTCCTGTTAACAAGTCATACTTTTTATATTCACCTCCAAAGTAAGAAATGCCCTAATGTGCTTAGAGCGATTTATAAAACTGTGCTTAATTCTTCCTTGGAGCTTTTGTGTTCCTATTGCAATGGGAAGAGGCTATGCTGATACTGACATTTTTCCTTTTTATATATATGAATGGATACCTACCTGTGTGCAATGGACAGAGGCTATTGCAAGGCTCAAGAAGTAGTTGAGTAATATATGTTTGTGTATATAAATAGATACCTACTTGTGCACAAGGAAATGTGGAATGCAAGGAGTGTATTGGATGCAGACTGTAGTAGAGTATTAGGAATATGAATATGTAATATAATCAGTTGCAGTTTTAGCAACTGTATGCTAAATGGGATAGTTTTGGCCGGACAGATGCAAATGGGATAGCTTTCAATCAGGTTTAGCGCATGCATTTGTGTATAAATAGGCTTCTCGCTAACCAAATAATTACTTTTAATTCGTTACACTCAAATTGGTGATTAATATTTTTTTTGCAAAGCCTCGAGTGACTAGTTAAGTATGCATGTTAGTGTAGATTAGAATGGAGTACACAACTTCATTGGGGAAAGATAAAACTCAAGAGTGCCTCACTTTCAGTCTTTTAGTTAACTGACCATTTCATTTGTACGTATGATTGCTTTCGTTCTAGCTACTCGAATCATCGTTTTCATTTGTATGTCTTGATTCGGAGAAACAATGTCAAATAGTAGTATACAATTTTCTCCAACCCAATGGCACATATGTAGTGTAATTGTAGATGTACTTACTCGAAGGACTCGAAATGGGACATGAAAGTGTAAATTTTTCCTTGATAATTGGCATTTTCTGTAATAGTTGACTTGGCACTTACCTGTCAGTTAAAATTTGTAATAGTTACACTCTAGTTGAAATTAGTTTAAATCGCAATCTATCTTGAATTTCAAACTGCTCTACATCGAACTTTGTGGTAAGACTATACAATAACATATTTGACATCATCCTCTATAGTATTTTTGGTTTTATTTCATTCTACTTGTAGAGTAAAGATCCAACACTGACAAGAGAATAATTTCTGTAGTCTAATGTGTTCAACTAACTTTATTTTTCCTTTGTTTAGCACCCATACCGGTGTTGTCTTTGTTGGAGTGGGTGGGGTTCCCAACCTATGTGGAGAAGATCCCGGAGTGCGACGAGCGCCGTCCGATGTCGGAGAAGCTCGGGAGTAGTTGTTGCTGCTGCTGCTGCCCCAAAGGGGGTTCTGGACTAAGTCTGCCGAGTTCGGGCCGAACTCGGTCCCAGGCCGAGTTCTGGCCGAACTCGGTCTGGCCGTTCCAGGGTTTGGCCATCCAGTGCTGGTTGCCCCACACAGAGTTCTGGCCGAACTCTGTGTGTCGGGGGGCTAAAGCGGATTTCAGGATGAGTTTTCATCATTGGATCTAATCCAACGGTCCATGTTGGTTGCGGGATTAGGGAGATATATTGAGTTTTCTCAACCCTAACTTATTATCGCATTGGACAACACAAGTTTGAGAGAGAAGGAGGCAAGAGTGCCATTTCAACTTCGGAGAAGAAGACGGAGGATTGAAGGTCGCTGTTCGAAGGAGATCGTGTTCGGGTAATCTCTACTCGTCGTTCTCGCTCTTCGTAGCCTTGTAATCATTGTTCTTGTCTCTGAGTGTTGTGGGGATCCGATTTGGATCGGGAGGAGTTTGTAGAGGGTGTAATTCTTCTATTCCATTAGTGGAGGCTTCTCAGGGTTGGACTCCGATCGTCCCGTAGTTTTTTCCCGCAAGGGTTTCCACGTCAAAAATTCTCTGTGTCTGCGTGGTTGTTTTTGTGTGCTTGTTTTTGGGTTCGTGCGTTGTTTGCTCGGTCCTCTCGCAGGTACTCTCCGGTTTGGGGAAAGGTTTCCGCGCTTCTTTCCCAACAGAGTCGTATCAGAGCTTTGGGTTCAAAGGGTGTCAGGAGTTGACAGAGGAACCAGAGAGGAGAGATGGACGCGAAGCCGGTGCGCATGGTGAACCTCAATGGCACAAACTATCATTATTGGCGGAGCAAGATGAGGGATTTGCTATTTGTCAAGAAGCTGCATCTACCCGTATTTGCATCCGAGAGGCCCAGTGATAAATCCGAGGAGGACTGGACGTTCGAGCACATACAGGTGTGTGGGTACATACGGCAGTTTGTTGATGAGAACGTGTACAACCACGTTGCCAATATTGAGCACGCGAAGACGTTGTGGGATAAGCTGGAATCCTTGTATGCGAAGAAGACCGGGGTAAACAAGTTGTTCCTGATTCGAACGATGATGGGTCTGCGGTACAAGGATGGGGCGTCTATTTCGGATCACTTGAGTGAGTTCCAGGGCGTGGTTGACCAGCTATCTTCTATGGGAGTCAAGTTCGACGACGAAGTTCAGGGACTGTGGCTGCTGTGTACATTGCCAGACTCGTGGAAGACCGTACGAGTATCTATGATCGCTTCTGCTCTAGAGGGCGTGGTCAGTCTGGAGTTTGCCAAGAACGGGGTGTTGAATGAAGAGATGCGGAGACGTTCTCAGGGCACTTCATCCACATCCCACCACTCAGAGGCACTTGTTTCAGAGAGCCACGGAAGGGGCAAAAGCAGGGGTCCAGGTGGTGGCAGAGACAAGAGCAGGAGGAAGTCCAAGGGTGGTACGAGGACTCAGAGTGTTACCATTGCGGTAAGAAGGGCCATATCAAGCGGAATTGTTTCGCTTGGAAGAAGGAGAAGAAGGGCGACAAGGGAAAGCAAGAAGAGAACACTACAGCGGCGGCCTCGGTGCATGGAGGCGATGTGATCGTCGTAGGTGATGAGGTTATTACTAACCTCGCCTGCGATGACAATTCTTGGCTGGTGGACTCGGGGGCTTCAGCACATGTATCTCACAATAGGGCACTGTTTGCTACTTACACGACAGGAGACTGTGGCGTGTTGAAGATGGACAACGGAGATGTGTCGAAGGCGGTTGCCGTTGGAGATGTGCATTTGAGAACGAAGACGGGTGCGGTTCTTGTTCTCAAGGATGTTCGTCATGTCCCTAATATCCGTTTCAACCTGGTGTCGGTTGGAAGGTTGGATGACGAGGGATTCTTCAGTCTCTTCGGGAATAGTCAGTGGAAGCTTTCCAGAGGTTCGATGGTGATTGCCAGAGGAAGCAAGAAGTCCGGTCTCTACTATATGGAGGGGAGCGCAGAGGGGGCACAGGAGGTGAACGCAGTCAGTGACGCGTCTACCGAGTTGTGGCACAGGCGGCTCGGCCATATCAGCGAGAAGGGGATGAGCTACTTGGTGAACAAAAAAGTGATTCCGGGGCTCAAGTCTACAAAGTTGGAGAAATGCACGCACTGTTTGGCTGGGAAGCAAAGTAGGGTGTCTTTTCAGAGTCACCCAAGTTCGAGGAAGCCGGCGTTGCTCGAGTTGATTCACTCGGATGTCTGCGGTCCTATGAAGGTAAAATCTCTTGGTGGTGCTTCTTACTTTGTGACTTTTATTGATGACTGTTCCAGGAAGGTTTGGGTCTATGCCTTAAAGACCAAGGATCAGGTGCTGCCTACTTTCAAGGAGTTTCAGGCCTCCGTTGAAAGGGAGACGGGCAAGAAGTTATTGTGTGTTCGGTCCGACAATGGCCGCGAATACATCGGTCCCTTTGATGCATATTGCAGAGAGCAAGGGATACGACACCAGAAGACTCCGCCAAAGACACCTCAGCTCAATGGTGTAGCGGAGCGCATGAACAGGACACTGATGGAGAGGGTGCGGTGTTTGCTGTCAGAAGCAAACTTGCCGGGCAGTTATTAGGGTGAGGCTCTTCTTACAGCTGCTTATATTATTAATTTGTCTCCTAGTGCTCCTTTGCAGGGTGATGTGCCTGACAAAGTATGGTACGACAAGGAGCCGTCATACAGTCACCTGCGGGCGTTTGGTTGTAAAGCCTTCGTGCATGTACCGAAGGACGAGAGGACCAAACTTGAGCCGAAGACGAGGCGATGCGTCTTTGTCGGCTACGGTCGGGATGAGTTTGGCTATAGACTCTACGACCCAGTGGAAGGAAAGCTCTACAGAAGCAGGGACGTGGTGTTCATCGAGGATCTGACCATGACCAACACTCAGGATTCTGAGACGCCTTCTGAGGCTGAGGAATTGCCTGAGTTAGAGTCATTTCGCTTCGAGCAGTTTCCAGAGGACATCGCGGAGGATCCAGTTATGGGGGAGCCGGTACATGGAGTTGCTCCCAACCTTGATCATCAGCCTGCTGATGGTGGTCAGGGTGTCCCTCAGGAGGATGAGCATGCCGGGGAGGCAGTTCCTGAAGGAGAGGAGGCTGTCGGTGTACAGCCAGCACTAGTGGCTCCACTGAGAAGGAGCAAATGGGATCGTCGACCATCTACGAGATACTCGCCGGATGAGTATGTGCTACTGACTGACGGGGGAGAGCCCGAAAGTTTCGCAGAGGCTATGGAAGACGAACACAGGCAGGAGTGGATGGTGGCTATGCAGAAGGAGATGAGTTCCTTGCACACCAATTCCACTTATGATCTGGTGCGGTTGCCAAAGGGCAAGAAGGCTTTGAAAAATTGATGGGTGTTCAGAGTAAAGCAGACGGATGATGCTACTCGCCCTCGATACAAAGCGAGGCTGGTAGTCAAGGGCTACGGTCAGCGGAAAGGCGTGGATTATGATGAAATCTTTTTGCCTGTCGTCAAGCATTCGTCTATTCGGGTGGTGCTAGCATTAGCAGCCAGTTTCGACTTGGAGGTCGAGCAGATGGACGTGAAGACGACGTTCCTCTACGGTGATCTTGAGGAGGAGTTGTACATGGAGCAGCCGGAGGGATTCTGTGAGAAGGGCAAGTCATATTTGGTCTGCCGGTTGAGGAAGAGCTTGTATGGTCTGAAGCAGGCTCCGAGGCAGTGGTACAGAAAGTTCGAGTCATTTATGGAGGAGCATGGTTATGCACGAACGACGTCGGACCATTGTGCATTTGTGAGGTATTTTGCCGATGATGATTTTATCATCTTATTGCTCTATGTTGATGATATGCTATTAGTGGGTCGGAATGCCACTAGGATAGCGGAGTTGAAGCGCCAACTGGGCACGGCCTTCTCTATGAAGGATTTGGGCACAGCGAAGACTATTCTTGGGATGGAGATCAGCCGAGAGAGAGAGTCCAAGCTGCTACACTTGTCCCAAAAGAAGTACATTCACCGGGTACTTCAGCGATTCGGATGGACGGGTCGAAGAAAGTGAGTTCCCCCCTCGCGGCTCACTTTAAGTTCACTGAGGAGCAGTGTCCATCTACCGAAGACGAAAAGGAAGATATGGAGCGGGTTCCATATGCTTCAGCTGTGGGAAGCCTTATGTATGCTATGGTGTGTACGAGGCCAGATATTGCTCATGCAGTTGGTACGGTAAGCAGGTATCTTTCGAATCCTGGAAGGGTACACTGGAGTGCGGTCAAGTGGATTCTACGATATCTTCAGGGCACTGCTGGTTGGAGACTTTCCTTTGGTGGTGACGAGCCGAAGCTGGTTGGGTATACCGACGCTGATATGGCTGGAGATGTAGACACGAGGAGATCGACTTCGGGCTACGTGATGATGTTTACGGGAGGAGCAGTATCGTGGCAGTCGCGGTTGCAGAAGTGTGTTGCCTTGTCGACGACGAAGGCGGAATATATTGCGGCGACGGAGGCTTGCAAGGAGCTGTTGTGGATGAAGTAGCTGTTGCAGGAAATGGGACTGAAGCAGGAGCAGTATACTTTGCTTTGCGACAGTCAGAGTGCTATCCATCTTGTGAAGAATCAGACGTTTCATAGCCGATCCAAGCACATCGAGACTCGGTATCATTGGATACGGGATGTGGTTGAAAAGAAGGACGCGGAGCTTGAGAAGGTGCATACAGATGACAACGGAGCTGATATGTTCACGAAGATTCTACCAAGGGAGAAGTTTGAGTACTACAGGCAGATCGTCGGGATGATGACGTCCTCTCCATAGTTGTGAAGGGGGAGATTTGTTGGAGTGGGTGGGGTTCCCAACCTATGTGGAGAAGATCCCGGAGTACGACGAGCACCGTCCGATGTCGGAGAAGCTCGGGAGTAGTTGTTGCTGCTGCTGCTGCCCAAAGGGGGTTCTGGACCAAGTCTGCCGAGTTCGGGCCGAACTCGGTCCCAGGCCGAGTTCTGGCCGAACTCGGTCTGGCCGTTCCAGGGTTTGGCCATCCAGTGCTGGTTGCCCCACACAGAGTTCTGGCCGAACTCTGTGTGTCGGGGGGCTGAAGGGGATTTCAGGATGAGTTTTCATCATTGGATCTAATCCAACGGTCCAGGTTAGTTGCGGGATTAGGGAGATATATTGAGTTTTCTCAACCCTAACTTATTATCGCATTGGACAACACAAGTTTGAGAGAGAAGGAGGCAAGAGTGCCATTTCAACTTCGGAGAAGAAGATGGAGGATTGAAGGTCGCTGTTCGAAGGAGATCGTGTTCGGGTAATCTCTACTCGTCGTTCTCGCTCTTCGTAGCCTTGTAATCATTGTTCTTGTCTCTGAGTGTTGTGGGGATCCGATTTGGATCGGGAGGAGTTTGTAGAGGGTGTAATTCTTCTATTCCATTAGTGGAGGCTTCTCAGGGTTGGACTCCGATCGTCCCGTGGTTTTTTCCCGCAAGGGTTTCCACGTCAAAAATTCTCTGTGTCTGCGTGGTTGTTTTTGGGTTCGTGCGTTGTTTGCTCGGTCCTCTCGCAGGTACTCTCCGGTTTGGGGAAAGGTTTCCGCGCTTCTTTTCCAACAGTCTTGCCGGAACAAAATATGGGGTCTGGCTAAAAAGTTTCTACATCTTTGCACAAATAACAGGTCAGGACTAAAAGTTTACTGCATCATTGCATCTTCTTGTCGACAATTCTTAGTTGCTCACTAACAATTTTCTCAAGTAGTTAGTTTATTTTATGATTACTATAATTGGGGCCACTAGGGTAAGTTGGAACGAAGTTATCAGGGACACTTAATAACCCATATATTAGCTTAAGAATCAGTTTTGCATTTTGGGTGAGAATTTTTTTCATAACTTTCCTTCTTACTGCTAACAATTCTATGTTGGGTTTTCTTCCTTCTTCATGCTCCATGCAATTTTGTGCAATTCTTTTTATTGTCTTCTACAGTAAGAAATGATTGGATACGACAATTGGAATTGCTTGAACTTTTCTACTGGATACACTTGTGTTTGTATGGTACTTTTGGTGTTTTGGTCCAAACTTTCCTAGGGGCAGTTATGTTATTTTGGTTGGATATTACGAGCTTTCTTGGGGCTGTTTGGTTCATGTTTTCCTAGTTGCAGTTTTCTTGCTTCAAGTTTGAATATTACAAGTTCTTTTGGGGGTAGGTTTTATTTTGTTCAAGCTTTAAAGCTTCAAATTTTGCCTTTCATGTTTTAGCCGCAACAGTATGTCAGTTTTGATGTTTGGATTGACATTACCAATTTTGGTTGGTATGGTTTATTCTAGCTTGGTTGCACTTTTTATCATGTACTAGCTGCAATAGTATCTTTGTTGAAGGTGATGGGGGCAATTTTTCCTCCACTTGGATGTGTGTCCTTTACCAATTTGGGTTGGTATGGTTGGTTCTAATTGCTAATTAAGTTTTGTTACCTTTGGTTTGCTAATGGGTTTACTTGGTTGTAGCTGTTCAGTTTGCCTAAACATTGTACACACAAGTTCATGGTATTCTCATATACTCTGCATAAATTCTTGATGTATATATGGTCTTTTGTTAACTAGTTTTTTTTTTTTTTTTGCAGGTCCTTCAAAAGAGTTTGGGCTGATTTTACAAATGATGGAAGATTTGCTTAATAAAAAAGCATTTTGGGTTCATTTTTTAAATGATGGCAAATGATGCTTAATAATGTAAACAATTTTATATTTATTTTGTAAATGATGGTAGATGAACACTTAATAATGTAAAGCATTTTGAGTTCATTTTTGTAAATGATGGGAAGACGTCCAATGATGTAAAGCACTTTGAGTTCATTTTGTAAACGATGGGATATAATATTTAATAAAATTAATCTTTGTTGATGTACTTTAGAGTTTACAATATTTTTTTGAACTTAAATAGTTAGTTATATATTGTTTTTGTTATATATGTCTTTTAATTGTACATTCTATATGCAGAACAAGGAAACAATAATTTTAAAATAATTGGGACAGTTGTTATAAGTTTTTGGGACGATTTTGTAACTGTCCTAAAAGTAAATTATATTCTTTTGTGACTATTATCCTAAATTATTATGACGGTTCCAATCCGTCATTTAACAATAATTAGGATGGCAAAATCCGTCCCTTAAGCTTTTGCCACGCCACCCTAATAGCACCGTTTGAATCTGTCCCAACTGTCGTCCCAAATAATATTTAGGACGGAAAAAGCTCTTTTTAGAACGGTTTTTTGTTGTCCCAAAAGAGCACTTTTTTTGTAGTGGAGATTGTATTTTTGTTGTAATGAACGAGATGAAAAAAAGGACACAGACAAGAATATGGACACGGACGCCCGGGGTCGGACCCGAGCTGGACATGTTGGTTGTGGTGGTGAATGCAGGGAGTAATCGGGACCGCGGAGACAGGGCGGTCGGGGATTCGGCACGTGCTGGTAGGGGTGACTTGTTGTTTGCTAGTGATGGTGGTGATCGGATGGTGAACGGAGAGGGGGATGGTGGTTCTGTGGTACAGGTGACGGTGGTGGTGATTGAGGGGTCACGGAGGAAGGGAAGTCAGAGCGGTGCGGTCAATATGAGGTGGCGAAGTGGCGAAGGTGCTGCTCATCAGCGAGGACAGGGTCGGGGCGTGGCGCGTTGGAACGTAGGTGGAGTTGGGAAGGGGTTGTGATAGATTATGAGAAAGGTAGAGGGCTCTTTATATATAGGAGGTTAATCCCTAGACCGATAAGGATTTCAATTCCTAGTAGATAAAGCCTTTCCCCTTATTTAAATCAAGTAACTATTTAAATCAAAACTAATTCAATCAATTAATAATACAAATTAGTTTAAAATCATATTTCATCGTAATCTTAATCCAACCATTGGTCCTGCCCATAATTTAAAAATAGTATTTGTTGATATTAAATAATTTAAAGCATATAAATTTAAACCCAAAATCAACAATCGATTATTTAGACTAATATTTGTCGTCATCCCAATCTTGTAACGTACATCTTATAAGTCAAATATAATTCAATATCCCTATATTTAAAATCGAATTAATATTTAGAGCTAGTTTAATGTAATCTCTATACGAAATTTTGAATCACATAATATTTAGTATTTTGTCAGCCAATCATGTTTCTAAATCAAAACAATATTATTTATGACGGTAACCTAGATAATATTCGATGTCCTTGAATAGTTTTGAAACATAAACAAAACAATTTTCAAAATTAATATTTAATAAAATCCAAGGTAGTAACAAACCATCTTTCATAATTCTAACTATATACTTCAATAAAATATTTATTAAAACAAAATAGTACTCTCAAAGTATTTAATTTTTAGAACTTGTTTTCAATAGAAATTAATCATAAAGTTATTCGCAAAGTCTCGACGAAAACGACCTTCAAGAACAATAAGAGAAAGCAGAAAAATTAATAATTAGGGAAATTCGGGAAGAGGAGTTACAAATCTACCCACCTTAGAAATAAATTCGTCCTCGAATTTAAGGAATGTTTAGGATAGATAGGCTCGATAGGTCCGAAGGGAATGTAGTAACAAAATTTTAATACAATTGGTATTGATTAATAAGATAAGATCAAGGGTAACGAAATTTTTTTTATAAGAAATATTGATCAAAGGAAGGATGGAAGTGGAAAAATAATAATAACAATAAAAATAGATAGGGTTTGTGGTCTTGATTCATAAAAGGTTCTAAGTGTTCAAAAAAAAATATTTGACACAAGCTAATAATGACCTCAAGTACAATTCATCAGTAGAAGCCTCTACCCACCTTAGAAATATTCTTAAAATTTTGAAGGGCACGCTTAGTCCTGATTAAGGATATAAGAAATGATACGATCATTGATCAAAATGGGTTAGATCGTGAATATAATTGAACTTTAAGAAAAGATAACAGGTGGCACGAGTATAGTCAAAGGGTCTAGTCACCATGGTCAAGGACACAATCAAAATGGGATTAGTTAAACAAGGAGGAGTCGTTAGGCACGACTAACTACTGTTGGAATTATATAGGCCTGGTTAAGGATCAAAATTTAGATAAAGTCCAAGCATGGTTAAAGCCACTTAGGTACAATTAAGATGCATGCAAGTCATCCAAGCATGATCAAAATTTAAAAGTTGGTACGAGCATGAACAAGATCACAATAGTCATGATCACGGTGGAATAAAATAAAACTTAGTTAAAAATATAGGCACGATTATGATTTAGTCATGAGCAAAAATTGTTCAAGATCGATCAAAATTGAAATCATTGTGGTACAAACAAATAGTTAAGCAAAATTAGTTAGGCACGATTATAGAATCGAATTCTAGGATAACATACGAATTGGCACGATTGAAATAGAATCGAATAGTCTAGTCGTGATCTAAAGGTCGTTAAGGATGGTCCACATCGAAACCGTTCTAATACGATCGATTGGGTAAGCATGATCATAGAATCGTAATCTAGGGGTGAATATGAATCTAGTGGAAGGAAATCAAATTAGGTTTAAAAGATGATGATTCAAAAATAGGAAGTTATGTAGGAAAAGAACAATCAGTTTATTGAGAAGTTGGTAACTAGGAATAATGCACAAATTAATTTAGAAACTTTATAATCGTATGCCAACAAAAGACGTAGCTTATATGGTATTCGAATATCGTATATCTAAAGTCGTTTTATCGAGAATTTATGCCTCGCCAGTATACAGCTCGCTGCAATAAACTCTTGGTTCCACGACTCAAATGAGGATACGGTAATGAATACCCTATCAACTCTATCCAATCTTGACATAATAATTCAAGGATGAAAAATAGGGCAACTAAGCTATAGCTTTAATCACATTCGATAACTCACGCTTACTTGAAATTATTTTAACTTAGGGAACATGCCACGCCAGTACGCTGCTGGCTACAGTGAACCCGTAGTCTCGATAATTCAAATAAGTGGCGACAGTGCGCTGCTGTCTTGCCCTCGCAAGTCAACGAACATTTTTTTAACTATACTTTGTGAAATTTCAAAGGAAGTTCTAGAATTTCAAACAAGTTCCATGAGGGTGTAAGTATCTGTCCTTCAAGTATGAATATCAAGTCTTGAAAAGAAAATGATCAGTTAGGAAGGATGACTCTTAAATCCAAAAACTTAACTTGAGATTAATGTATAGACATTTGAGTGAGAAATTATTTAAAAAGATATAATCCTTTGGGTCCAAGGAAAGTATAAGTGATACAAACCCATGATATGGCGATATTTAGAGAAGACATAAGATAAAGTTTGTACAAATGATCAAGATCAGAAAAAAGGACCGAAGGCAAAAGAAATATAAATTTTTGATCTCCATTTCTCTAATATTCAAGATCGAGGGAAATATGTATAGAACACTATGTCTACTTATTTATAAATATATTTATGCACAAGTATAGTCTAAATAAATCCCGAAATATTTTAGGGGAAGGTTATCCTATTCTCAAGTAAAATACAAATTTAAATAGCATTAACACATCTATTATATTCAATATACAATTTATAGAAATTATTCACAAGACCAAAATGGACTACCAATATGTATCCATATATCTACATGGACGTCATTGGTCGCACTACATGACTATCAGGGCTTAGGTTGTGTTCGGACTAGTTTAGAACAACCGGGTCTTCTAAGAGTCGTATTATTATTAAATAACTAATTAAATTATTTATAGAGGTCAAGTCACAACTTTGTCTGGTTTTTCTAGCTCGGACACACTTATGGCTCGGTCTTTCCTAATACACTAGTCAAAGCATGCCACTGCACTATCCGTGCCATCACTTCTAGTCTTTTGGTACTCCAAAATTTAACCATGACTAAGCCCTTCTATAATTATAAATGAATACTAATAAAATTCCAAAAACCATAATTTTAAAAATATATTTTAAAACTTCGGGAAGAGGGGTTACGGTTAAGAATTGGATTCCAGTAAGGCCTAAGTTGATGAGTAAATAGTCTACCCACCTTATGTCCTATCGTCGTATCAAAACGTAATAGCGTATCTATGGAATTTCTCAAATTATCTAAATCTCAGTAAATCCTTACCTAAATTGCAGGACCTATATATAACAACCTTAACTACCCCACGGTAAATTGTGTAAGGGACTCCTAGTCCTAGTCATTCTTCTAAAATCAAATTAACCCTAACTTATGAATGAGAATTTCCTAGTCGCAGGCTTGCAGTAGTACGACTAATATAGGTACTACCACAAGTTTGCACACTTTGTGAAGACTGACCTGCATGGGCCACCACAAAAACTTGTCACGACCCGCACCCGCTTTTCGGGTACAAGACGTGTCCAAGCCAGCCTACGCTGCAGAGTCGGCGGTAGAACGCTGTCACGGCCAAGATGCTCAAAATCACAAATATAACAATTATTGCTCATTCACATTTCTAGATTTATTACAACATTTACATTTAAAGAAAAATATAAAGTTTTATAATTAATGAAAATGATATATCTTCTATCTATTTCTAGGTTTCCATCTTCAAGTACACCCGTATCTCCCAAGGCTAAGTGGAGCCATAGCTAACCTGAAAAATGTTGGTTTCCAGTCAGGAATGGAACAAGTACACAAACCGACGACAATGCAAAAACATAATAGAATTAACAAGACATGAAAATAGCATATGAGAGATGAAAACTAGAAAGTACTGATGACATGGCACGGTGGAGAAGACAAGAAAAAATAAATAAAATACAACTACCTATGTAATTTGAATATCCATTTCGACATGTGAACGGCTAGGGAGTAAATCCGGCACCTGCACGTGTCGTGTGCATATGCTATTATTCACGAATAGACATCGTAGGTATAGTTCTGGGTAGTCCACATGTCTACTAAGATATTTTCTCTCCCGACTACTCCGTGTGACGAGCGTGTCAACAAGCAGCAAGACATATGTATAAGAATGAAATGAAAAGACTACTAGGAATCGAAAGCAATCAGAAAGTGTACTTGCCTGGGGTCCTTTGCAGGTGAAACCGACAATTTTGTTGAGTCCAGTATAGTCCAGTTGGCTAGGGTCGATGTGTAGGATATCTCGAAATTGGCAACAGAAATAGGAATACGATTAGTCGTGATCAACATTCTAACCAAAGGGAAATTGCTTTAAGAAAGATAATTCATATAATCCTTTATATAAAAATATTTACAGCTATATTTAGAAAATATTTATGGTAAACTATGAAAACTACATTTTTATTAGCTAAAATAAATTTAGATAATTATCTGAAATATAAAGAATCATGGTTTAGCCCAACTTATAATTTAATCAAATACGAAGTACTACAATAATATATATTTTTTTAATATTTAAAATCGTATTTGAGATACCGTATAAAATAACATAATAACGTATTTTAGAAAAATATTCATAAACTACTTAGAATCATTTATGAATCTTGACATAAAAGCTCAATTCTACAATTACAATATAGATTCGGAACAATAGATTATCTATATATAGTTTCAAAATAATATAGAAATAATAGTAACAGTAATAATAATACTATTACCGTTGATTATCTAACAAATATTCACTAGTTAGATATTAACATAAGTTCTTACTAAAACTATCTATTAACCAAATATTTGGCCTATCGTTTAACTAGGAATTTACAATAATAGAATCTAAATAGAATTTTATATCAATACTAACGTATAATTAAAATCTTAATTAATTAAAATTAATCAAAATATATATAACTAAAACCTCCTTCTTCTTCTTTCCTACAAGCTTTTTAAGCACATTTCTTACTGGGCTTGGCCCATGAGAACAACTAAAACCAAACCGAAACAATCATAAAAGAAGAAGAAGAATTAGAGGCACACATTTGCTGTTCTTCCTTTCCGAATAGAGAGAGTAAGGAAAAGTGGAGAGAATAGAAAGGGGAGGGAGAGCTACTGAGAGAGGAACAGAGGAGAGGGATTCACCTGCTCTGATCTCGGCGGAGATGGCGACGGCTCCGGTGTCAGTGTTCAAGCACTGGCAAAGACGGCTCGGCGAAAAAGTCGGAACGAGGGCGGTTTTCGACGTGATCGACCGATGTGCGGTCCATAGTCGCGGCGGAAGTCCAGATTCGGGGCTGAAGGCGGCAGCCGAGGGTGGCGCCGGCCGAATTTGGGACGACCACCAAGGCGCAGGGTGTTGGTAGGCTCGAGGCTGGGTCGTCTCTCACACGACGTTCACGGATGCTCGGCGACGGCACTGTTGTAGCACCCAGTTTTCTAAAATTGGGGTATTTTTGAAAAATTATTATTTTTATTATTAATTAATAGTATTTTAGTCATGATATGATTTTTGTGATTTTTAGTTAAGTTAAACCATTTTCTAAGTCATGACTTATGACTTTGTGACTTTGTTAGTATGACTTAGTATAAATCCTAGTTTTTCATAACCTAGAGACTAACCATGATCATGTGAGGCTAGCCATAGGCTTAGAACACCAAATTAGGGCTTTTTAGGCTAAAGGGTATTTTGGTAATTTTCTAGAAATTATTTAGAATTAATTGGGTTTATGTATTTTTATTATTATTTAATTATTGATTAGTGTCATGTTAGTCCCTAACCTAGTTTAGCACTAATCTAGAGGTTAGCAACTAACCTAGAAGACTAATGTTAGATATTAGCTTTATGTATAAATATCTAGTTAGATAAATATCTAGATATTCCTTTTTTTTAGATATTTAGAACCTAAATATCTAACCCCTTAGTCAAAGACTTAGGGGCTAAGTTTGCAAGGTGGTAGGACACCCTCCCCTACCCCCATGGCAGCCAAGGGCACCCCCCTACACTACCCCCCCTTCCTATATAATCCCATTAATTTCATTCATGATAAATTTACATGAATTTTATACCTAGAAATTCCATTTCCTACACAAGACCACAACTTGATCAATTTTGATCCAAATCACCTCTAGTTTCTTGTATTGGACTCCCCTACACTAGAGGGTACTAGTTAGGGCCTGCTATTGAGGATTTGAGGGGCTTTGGGCATCACCAAGTGGAAGGACACCCCTCCCTCTTTTATTGATTTCCATTGGAAATACACAAATAGGTAAATGCCCTCAACCCATGTTAATTTTGTGTTTTCTCTTCATATTTGCATGCATCTAGGTACTAGGGAACTGTAGGTCAAGTTTGGTGAAAAATAGGATTGGTTTGGTGTCCGTATCGGACACGTATCCTAAGCTAGAAATCATTGTTTGGTGAAATGCCACAAAGGATTTGTTTTTGTTAAAATGTAAAACAAAATATATTTTTGGGTAGCCCTAGACATGTAGGACACAACCCAAGTTGACTGAGTCGAATTCGGTGCACCCTCGTGTCCAAATTCGGACACGCACGCACGCACGAGGACACCGTGCGGCTGCCCTGCTGCTCGAGTGTCCTAGAGGACACTACACAGCACCTCGACACACGAAAACTTGTGTGTGGGTGCGAGCAATGACTGTCATTGAGCACACGAAATTTCAGGCAAAACCATCGAGTGGTTAGGGAGAAATCGGGGCTACACCGATTCTCAACTGACTGTGCACACACGAAAATCCCCACTGATATGCGCTTCGCGCGTGGACACGCGACCACGTGGACACGATACAGACACGTGTTCACGAACACCTAGACCTACCCTAGCTATGGACACGTGCACGACACTTGTGGATGTGTGTGTCGTGTCCTAGTTCGACTTACACGCGTGCACGACGCGGTGACATTTCCTGTGTCCTGGGTTTACCCGATTGGGTTTTTCCTAAGTTTGACACTTTGAATCGTGTCGTGGTGTAGTGTCAGGCACTTAGGACACTAGAGGACACCTAGGGCTAGTGTTACCAACCTAGGGTTTTGGACCTTAGGTCGTTTTTGACTCAGGTTTGGGTTTACCCATTGCCCGAGTTCACTGTGCACAGGATACTATTTTTTTGGTATTTTTCCAGTTTTTAAATCCAATTTCAAACTGATTTTTGATGTTATTTATTTATATAAATACCTGTGTATATGTGTATATACGTAGTATATATGTATATGTGAGTGTGGGTGAGTTTTGGGGATAAATGGTAGTGTATAGGTGTAGTTGTGTGTGTATATACATATGTGTGTATATATGGACTCTGTGTGTGTGTGTTGGGGAGCCAATTTTGGTTCCAGAAAATCTGGAACCCCTCCCCCTTCTCTGTCCAGGTTAACACCCTCTCTCTCACTGTCCTGCACTCTCCCTCTCTTACTCTATGTTCCTCTCACTTTCCTCTCTCTATATATATAGTATATATATATAAGTTATATATATATATGATATATATGTATACTTTTGTATTAGGTCTCGTTATATCATATATAGTGTATTATATGTATGTAGGTTTTGTATATATAGTATTTACATATTGATATTGGGTAGTGGATAGATAGTGTATATCTATATATATATATATATATATATATATATATATATATATATATATATATATATATATATATATATATATATATATATATATATATATATATATATATATATATATATATATGACTTCTAGTTATAGGTTATATGGAAACCCTATGACTAGCCTATGGCCAAGATTATTAGCCTATGGCTTGGGGCTAACCTTAATGGCCCATAACCCAACTTGTTGACCCTTATTGACTAAGGGTTGACCAAAGTCAACCTTAGGTCAAAGTTGACCTAGTTAACCTAGAATTGACTAGGAATGACCTAAAACAACTAGTTTAACTAGTTGACTAGTAGACGTAGTTTGACTAGATAATTGACCATTGTTGACTAAGGTCAACTATAGGTCAAACCTTGACCTACTTGACTTAGAAATGACTTGGATAGACATAGAAGGGACTAGTTGACTAAGATTTGACTAAACCCTAGACTATTAGCTAGCTAATTAGGGTTTAACCTATATGAGTATATTGTGACTAGGATTATGTAGATAGTCCTATGTAAATTAAGATATGTATGGGGTTAAGTGGGATACTTAGGAGTTGTGTCATGATTGGTGTTAGCCTTAGAGGTTGACTAGAAGTTGACCATTAGTCAAGATTGCCCTAATTACCTTGTTGACTAGTCTTTGTTTGACCCAAAACCTTAGTCGGTCTAAGTTTGACCTAGACTTGACCCAGATTGATCATGTTGACTAGTATTTGACTAGTTTGATTAGAAAGTTGACCAAAAGTTGACTTTTGACCAGATTGACCTAGAATCATGTAGTATGTATTGTATACTCTATTTTTACCATTGTGGATATGTTGTGACCTGTTTTACTCTAAATAGGACTCTGTGACACCAGTTCGGACATCTATTCATATCAGTCATACAGGGTGACAGGCGAGTACATTCTCTGATCTTTTCATGCTTGTTAGGATTTATATTCTTGCTCTAGAATACCTTACATGATGCTGTCACGTCATTATCACGGATTGGTACTATATGGATCTTGTCATGCGATGTTATCTCCCTCGGGGTGCATCAGATACAGTTGTCATGTGCTTTTCACGAACATCTTGTATTTCATGTACACCGCTTTCATGTATACTCTTGTGCAATCTTGCACTCTCATGATCACGTAAGCAAACATGATAAAAACCTCTTGTGCAAGGTAACGTAACTTGACTGGATCCTTGTGTATTGATTGGGGAGGGTGAGTAGGAAATGGTTATGTGATCAAAATCCCATCTTGTACAAATTCTTGTGAAATCTTGTGAAATCTTGTATATGTCCTAAGCCCGTTTATATAACCATCTCATGCTCTAAATCACAGGTTACCTACAGTTCTTACTTACCATATATATATAGATATTTCCAGTTATCAAATATCTCTCGTTTTTATATATATTCTTTTACAGTCCATGTATCTTACTCTATGCATGCTTTATATTTCCCAACATGATATGAACTGCGTGAGATGTATTGTGCTCGTTCCTGTCCTGACTGGGCCTGTTGAAAATATTACAGATGATGATGGTGACTGTCCTACCTTCTATGGGACACATGAGGGTGACCTTCAGGAGCCTGAGGAGCATCTAGCTCAGTAGATGTTGCCTAGTCTAGTGTTTACAGTTTTCATTTTGTATCGGACTGTTCCGATTGTTAGTTGTGACTTAGTTATATTTCAGGTCTTGTACTTATTTGTGTTGGACATCTACTTTGTGTGGTGTGGTAACTCTATATATATATTCAGTTTCTTCCTTTCGTCTGATTCCATATCATGCTCTATCTTTCCTAGACTTGTGTTTGAGATATATAGTTGAGTTGTTATGTTATACCTCCGTACGGAGATGACAGGTTTGTATATCTTGTTGTTAGAAGTTAGATGTTATAGATGACCTATACAACGTTCTACCGCCGACACTGCGGCGTAGGCTGGACGTACCCACGTTCTCGTGCCCCTAATCAGGGTGCGGGTCGTGACACGTTTTTGTGGTGGCCCATGCAGGTCTGTGTCGCAGATAGTACGATCTCGTAATGGTGCTCGACTTAGAGTACTAATTACGAGCCTGCAATTAGGACGTAGGACCTAGGACATGATAGGAGTTTCTCAATCACACCTAGAAAATTTCTGATCTTTTGATTATCATGATTACTTCCCTTGTATTAATTTAACTGTCCTTTCTTGATAAATCTACTCATGTGCCATATTGACCTCTTTGTTTCAATTCGTCTCCAGGATGACGAAGACGCACCCGCAGGCCACTGGATCGAGTAGTTTACCTGAGAGATCTGATCAAGCAGAGGAGGAGGTTCACGAGACTGCCCCCAGTGATTCTACTATTCTGGAGACCCAGGCAGTTGCACAGGGAGGTCTACCACCTCCACCCCAGAGGGTTACGGCCGTTGTTCCGGAGATACTGCTGCCACCACCACCGGTACCGACGGATACGCACCATATGTTCCTTCTCCTTCAGCAGATGATGGAGACACAGTGGGCCCAGGCAGAGGCGTCGCAGCGCTAGTCGGAGGCGTCACACCGACAGATCGAGATACTGAGGCAGAGTATGGAGAACTCGCATCAGCTTGCCCTAGCAGCAGTAGAGAGAGTGGCACCGGGTACAGTGCAGGGCCCTACTGGCCAACAGCCGTACCAGCAGCAGTCCAGGCCGGGGACAGTATTGGACTTCAGGAAGATACGCTCCAGGGACTTCACAGGCACGGAGGGCATCCTCTATACAGACGACTGGCTAGAGGATGTACAGCAGAGCATGGAGCTGGCAGAGCTTCCTAGAGCGCTTTAGGTTTCGGCCGCAGCCAGCCGATTCTTCGACATTGCGCTGACATGGTACCGCACGGATCCTCATGCATCGGTGAGAGGGCTGACTTGGGAGAACTTCCGGAGGCTCTTCAAGGAGAAGTTCTTCCCGGACGTGGCTCTTACAGCATTGGAGGGCCAGTTCGTGGGTCTAGTGCAGGGGAACTCGTCGGTGGACGAGTATGCATCTGAGTTCTTCCGCCTTAGCAGGTTCGCTCCCGATATGATCCAGGATGAGGGGCAGAAGGCTCGTAAGTTCCGCAGGGGACTTATTCATGCAGTGCGCACCCGCACCTCGGGACGCCGTGACGCGACGTTCGATCAGATATTGATGGACGCACAGATTGCAGAGGAGGACTTCGGCCTCAAGCCGAAGAGGGGCAGTGATACCTTAGGGGCTAGTTCTAGTGCAGGGCCAGCCAAGCGCCCTCACATACAGCAGAGGCCAGTTCAGCAGCCGTTTCACGGCCAGGGACATGTACTTCACCAGCAGGCACCCAGGCAGCAACAACACCCTATGTGTAACTTCTGTAAGAAGCAAGGTTACGGATGGGACGACTGCAGGAAGAGGCAGGGCCTGTGTTTGCTTTATGGTTCAGCAGAGCATCAGTTGAAGGAGTGTCCCAAGAGCTTGGCATGATTGGCTCAGGCAGCAGCAGGAGCTAGGGCTCCGACAGGGCAGCAGACGGGACCACCGTTGCAGACTCAGCAGCAGAGGTTTGTCCAGCATCAGCAGCAGGCCAAGGGAGGCCAGCCGGGGTGAGCTTTCGCCATTGCAGTCGATGATGCACAGACAGAGGGAGAGCTGATTGCAGGTACCAACCTTTTCGATTCTATTTCTGTATTTGCCTCCTTATAATTGTCTTGGAATTTCGATTCTATCTGTTCCTTGTAGTTGATAAATTTCGTTCGGATATTTCATTGTGAATTATTTCCTTCTGAGATAAGTCGTATGGGCTAGGTCGTCTCGATCATGGGATTTAGAATCTTCTATAGTCATGTTAGCTGGCATAGTGAGGACATATAGTCGGATTTTGGACGTATTTCTCGGATGTGGGAATTTAAGGTTTTCGCGGCCAGGCATGCGGCAATGCAAAAATTTTAAATACCATGATTCTAGAGGTATGTACCTTAGTCGAGGACTTTGTGAATATCGTAGCCTTGCTCACTAACATGACGAAGATTCCGAATATCATAATTTTGGACAGACGCATATGATTATCGGACTGTGTGTTTGAGACTGTGATTGTTGGGGTGTTTGACTTAGAAGGAGTATGACCATTCTAATTTTGAGGACGAAATTTTCTAAGGAGGGTAGACTTGTAGCACCCAGTTTTCTGAAATTGGGGTATTTTTGAAAAAATATTATTTTTATTATTAATTAATAGCATTTTAGTCATGATATGATTTTTGTGATTTTAGTTAAGTTAAACCATTTTCTAAGTCATGACTTATGACTTTGTGACTTTGTTAGTATGACTTAGTATAAATTCTAGTTTTTCATAACTTAGAGACTAACCATGATCATGTGAGCCTAGCCATAGGCTTAGAACACCAAATTAGGGCTTTTTAGCCTAAAGGGTATTTTGGTAATTTTCTAGAAATTATTTAGAATTATTTGGATTTATGTATTTTTATTATTATTTAATTATTGATTAGTGTCATGTTAGTCCCTAACCTAGTTTAGCACTAATCTAGAGGTTAGCAACTAACCTAGAAGACTAATGTTAGATATTAGCTTTATGTATAAATATCTAGTTAGATAAATATCTAGATATTCCTTTTTTTTAGATATTTAGAACCTAAATATCTAACCCCTTAGTCAAAGACTTAGGGGCTAAGTTTGCAAGGTGGTAGGACACCCTCCCCTACCCCCATGGCAGCCAAGGGCACCCCCCTACACTACCCCCCTTCCTATATAATCCCATTAATTTCATTCATGATAAATTTACATGAATTTTATACCTAGAAATTCCATTTCCTACACAAGACCACAACTTAATCAATTTTGATCCAAATCACCTCTAGTTTCTTGCATTGGACTCCCCTACACTAGAGGGTACTAGTTAGGGCCTGCTATTGAGGATTTGAGGGGCTTTGGGCATCACCAAGTGGAAGGACACCCCCCCTCTTTCATTGATTTCCATTAGAAATACACAAATAGGTAAATGCCCTCAACCCATGTTAATTTTGTGTTTTCTCTTCATATTTGCATGCATCTAGGTACTAGGGAACTGTAGGTCAAGTTTGGTGAAAAATAGGATTGGTTTGGTGTCCGTATTGGACACGTATCCTAAGCTAGAAATCATTGTTTGGTGAAATGCCACAAAGGATTTGTTTTTGTTAAAATGTAAAACAAAATATATTTTTGGGTAGCCCTAGACATGTAGGACACAACCCAAGTTGACTGAGTCGAATTCGGTGCACCCTCGTGTCCAAATTCGGACACGCACGCACGCACGAGGACACCGTGCGGCTGCCCTGCTGCTCGAGTGTCCTAGAGGACACTACACAGCACCTCGACACACGAAAACTTGTGTGTGGGTGCGGACAATGACTGTCATTGAGCACACAAAATTTCAGGCAAAACCATTGAGTGGTTAGGGAGAAATCGGGGCTGTACCGATTCTCAACTGACTGTGCACACACGAAAATCCCCACTGATACGCGCTTCGCGTGTGGACACGCGACCACATGGACACGATACAGACACGTGTTCACGAACACCTAGACCTACCCTAGCTATGGACACGTGCACGACACTTGTGGATGTGTGTGTCGTGTCCTAGCTCGACTTGCACGCGTGCACGACGCGGTGACATTTCCTATGTCCTGGGTTTACCCGATTGGGTTTTTCCTAAGTTTGACACTTTGAATCGTGTCGTGGTGTAGTGTCAGGCACTTAGGACACTAGAGGACACCTAGGGCTAGTGTTACCAACCTAGGGTTTTGGACCTTAGGTCATTTTGACTCGGGTTTGGGTTTACCCATTGCCCGAGTTCACTGTGCACAGGATACTATTTTTTTGGTATTTTTCCAGTTTTTAAATCCAATTTCAAACTGATTTTTGATGTTATTTATTTATATAAATACCTGTGTATATGTGTATATACGTAGTATATATGTATATGTGAGTGTGGGTGAGTTTTGGGGATAAATGGTAGTGTATAGGTGTAGTTGTGTGTGTATATACATATGTGTGTATATATGGACTGTGTGTGTGTGTTGGGGAGCCAATTTTGGTTCCAGAAAATCTGGAACCCCTCCCCCTTCTCTGTCCAGGTTAACACCCTCTCTCTCACTGTCCTGCACTCTCCCTCTCTCACTCTATGTCCCTCTCACTTCCCTTGTCACGACCCGATCCCAATTTCTTGGGTCGAACCGGATCATGCCCAGCCTGCACCGTTGTTGAGACGGCGGCAGTAAGCTGTATCCCATATGCAGGTACAATCAACAACATTTGAAACTATAATTGCCACAACTTTTATTCGAATAATAAAAACTTTTACAATAGAAGAATTTCTTACAATTGAAAATTTATACAATTATCATGAAGAACAACTCAAACAACTAGCTCCTCAGCTTCGGATTCATCGTGAAACAGCAATCCTCAACACAACCTAAAAATGTTGGGTCTCCAGTCAGGAGGGAGCAAAGTACAATCACGAATATCCAATAATTCAAGTAATAATTTGAAATTTGCAATGTTAAACAATTTGAAATACTTTGAACAATATTTTCCAACAATTCTACAATTGAAAACAATGTGATTTGAGTAAGTAACGACTATGACCGGCTTGGGATGATTCACTGATATGATCTGGCCTATCCCCGTGTGTGAGAGGGGTAAGCTCGTACAATCCTATTACTAAAAGTTTTAGGGTATTGGTCATAGACGCTACACTACTCCCCCAATATCCCGAGTCAATTAGATTCAATGAGGCAATAACAATCAATACTCTAGGAGAGAGTTTCGTGTAACAATGTGGTTTTAAAATTGCAATAAAACAATTACTAGTTAAATTACCGAACAAACATAACTGTACTTGCCTTGATTTGACTGGATACGATGTGAATTCCGAAAAGACGCTAGCACTGCCTCAAACCCTACAATTGAGAATTCCTGACTTAGAATCAATGTTCAAACCATGTCTAGGTGTGCTAGTTACAATCTCTAGTATTTGCCCTAGTCAAATTTTTAGGTTATTTATTTAAGTTACGACTAACAGTTACGTCGCAATCTACATGCGTTGACTAAATTGATTAATTTGATTTAATTGGAAAAGTAGTAGGAACGGATTAATTTTGATCATTTGGAAAATGTTCATTTTTGGAAAACTTTGCGTTTGTAATAATAAACATATAAAATAGTTTTTCTTGGTGCCAACACGTAAGCTAGTTAACCTACCATATTTTATCCATTTTAACTAATTTGTACTAAAGTTACGTACTTGTTACGAGCTACGCATCCAATATGCAACCCACCCAAAACAGTCCACATCAACTACCCAAAACAGAGTAAAACTGATTACACGCACACACACACAGGCACAACTGACAAGAAAGGAAATATGGGCTTATGCCCTTACAATTGTTTACATAAAATAAGAAGAAAGGTTAGCTTCCAAATTAACTTGCTGTAATTAACAATCTAATAATTATTTAGTAACTATTAATAATAAATAATAAATTAGAAAAATTAAACAAAGGTGGAGCCTCGGACTTGGTCCAATCATCGCATCTAGCTAATGCCTCAACGTCCGGTCGAACCGGTGCGTTTGCATTTCGCTGGGGCCCATTGACCATTAAGGTCGTCGCCCAAAAATATTATTAAAATAATATTTAATCCGAAAATCATTTTTTTTTAAAAATTATTTTATTAAACTTCCCGAAAATTTCGGCAGCATTCCCTCTGTTTTTGGTCAACCCAAAACTGGGAAACGCTCCGTTTTTATCCTGCAAAAATAACCCAAACCCTATACACCAATATATATGGATAAAACCATCACAGATGTATGCATTCTGCAACAAATTTCGGAATCCCGAAAATAGAACGGAATTCCCGAAATATCAGAAAACCCGAAAGTAACGGAAAATCCGCAAAATCGGAAACCCGAATTCATTGGAAAACCCACAGAATAATCCACAGCATTATTTTTCCTAAAAGGGAAAAAATCCACATAATGAAATTCCGAAACCGTCGGAAAAATCCGAAACCGAAAACGGAACGAAACCGTAATCCCGAATTCCCACAGGAATTGGGCTGGACCAATTCATCATCGACGTAAAAAATAGGAGTTCCAGAAATTACCCAAACCGAAGGTTAGCTTCGGGGCTCGGAACGGGACCGGAGATGACGGGCACGGGAATGGTGCACACTGGAAAATCGGCCACGGGGCACGCGGTCAGCGCCAGGGACAGATCGGGCAGTGAAGGGAGCGGCGCCGGCGGGATCGGGTCAGGCGCCAGCGGTCGGACGGCCGGGGAAGGGGCCGCGAGGTCGGGTCGGTGGCGGGCGGCCACGGGGAGCGGCGCCGGAGTAGGGGCGGCCCGAGATGGCCTCGACCTAGGGGGTGGTTCGCCGGAATGGTTGGGGAAGGCTATGGCACGGGATATTTGGGGATGGAGAAGAAGACTTGGATGAATGGAATTGTGAGATGGGAAGGAGTATATATATATATAGGGGATTGGAGAAGTAGAAGTTACCAAAGGGGGAGAGCAATGGCCACCCCAGCCTTGATGGCCGGCGGCCACGGGAGGCGATGGGTCGACGGGTCGGAGAAGAAAGAACCGAAAGGGCTTCGGTTCTCAGCAAAGGCTTCATAGTAAAAACTCCCCAGCCTAAAGAATGAACCCCTTTATAAATAATGAGCATTCATTATCATTCAGAGCTAATGAAAGCCAACAGAAAGAATGAGCAAAGCTATTAAATGAAACATCCTAATGAATAAACCAATGGGTTTAACTAAATGAAATGGGCCTTTGTTTTAAACTAAATAGTTGGGCTTTGGTAACTAAATGGCTTAACAATTAGGCTTTGGCCTAAGGCCTATAAAACTTTGATAAAATGGCTAAAATAATAATAATTATCTTCTAGGAAATTTATTTTTTTGTACAAAATTATTTAGAATTTCTAAAATTTAATAAAATATTTTTAGTTCAAAAAGGTCTCAATTCGGGTTCGGGTCTAGGTCTGACATACAATAAATCAAGTAAATTATTTTGGAAAATAATTTCATAAATTCATAATATTAATTATAATATCAATTTAGCATAAAACAACTAAAAATTAAATTAAATTAAAAAAATGTAGTCTAAATTTGCGGGTTTCACAACCTTCCCTCCTTAGAAAATTTCGTCCTCGAAATTTAAAGAGTTGGGTATGACAGGATTTCCACAATTCAAGCAGGCACGAGTATGGTGCTCATAACTCAGGTTCAAACAATAAGAATTTCCAAAGTAGTCGTGAATGAGACAACTTAGGGACAAATTTATGATATGCAGAAAGATACATAAGCGAACCAAAGTACACGAGGTTGATCAGACCATCATGCACCGGCTCTGATTAGACAATATATTAGTGGGTGCACCCAATAAAATACTGTCGTGATCAAGCTTGAAAAAGAAATAGCTTGCAAAACTAGGCTAACTAGCAGCGTATGTCAAGTGCAAAATGAAAAGATAAAGATTTGAAGAAAATAGGAATTAAGATGGCTCAAATTTTCTGATCTTCTTCTCACCTCTGACTGCGCTTGCTACTGGTTTCTCTGGCACTGTAAGGCTTGATCTACTCTCCAGCTCTGAATTGTCCAAAATATTACTTCAGATTCAAGATGCAATTTCTGAACTGTGGATGACGTTGTGCACACCCTCAATGATTAGCTGGTAAAGCTAACCGGTATACTACTTCTCCAACTTGTCTCAAAACTTCAAATGGCCCGATGTACCTGACTTAACTTTCCTGCTCTGCCAAAATTGATCGTTCCTCTGGTAGGAGAAATCTTCACAAAGATGCTATCTCCTTCTTCAAACTCCAGTAGTCGACGATGCTAACTTGATAGTTGTTGTAAGGAAACTCCAATTGTAAATGGTCTTCTCCAAAGCTCTACAAATTCCAAGACGCAAGATCCTCGGCATGTCTTCAAGCGTCTGGATTGACCTCACTGATTGTCCGTCGGTTTGTATTCCATAATTCCAGCAAGTGTGCCTCTCGTACCATGCTGCCAACTTCTCAGTGAATAAACCATACTTAAAAATGAGTTGATCCACAATAATTCAATTGGTATCCTTCCCTCCTTGGGAACAAAGTAATCCTGACACAAAGTCCATCGTTATGCTCCTACTTCCTTAGTCGACTTGTCCAGCAGCTGGTAATGTCCTTCTCTATTCAATAACACCAATTAATGGTACGCATATCCCGATACATGAAATATTGCGACTGGTGCACTTCTTTCATCAGCTCGTTCCTCCATTAGCTAGATAGTACGCAGAGCCTCGTACCATTCTTCAGAGCTCCATCGCTGGTGACTGAGAAACCCTCAAGTGTTCCCACCAACACTTGATCCTTCAGTTTGCAAAGTACCTCGTCTTGAAACTGAGTCTCCTCGACTTTGTCCATCGGAGTCGAACTCACTTGCAACTTCGCAGTACTGAATCAGCATCCAGCTCCATTCTTCTATCTCCAGGCAGTATGATCTCCAGTCCAAGCTTTTTGATGTCTTCTAGCAGGTGCCGCTTCTTGATTTAAGAACTTCGCCATCGATATCAACTAATACATCAGCAACCTCAAATTTTTTTTTTTTACCTAATCGGTATTCAGATCGATGTTGAAATCCTTCATCAGCTTCAATCATCTTCGTTACCTAATGTTCAGCTCTTTCTGAGTAAAGACATATTTCAGACTTTTTGTAGTCCGTATATATTTTCACTCCCTTTCCATAAAAATAATACTTCCATATCTTTAAAACAAAGATAAATGCAATAAGTTCCAAATTATACGTGGGATAGTTCTTCTCATGAGTCTGTAATTGCCTAGATATGTAAGCAATTGTTTTCCCATGTTGTTGAAGAACGTAACCCAGTCCTTTTTCCAGAGGCATTACTGTAAATTAGGAAGTCACCGATTCCTGCGGGTAGCGCAAGGATTGGTGCATTGGTGAGTCTCTTCTTCAACTCCTCGAATGCTGCTTGGCAGTCCTCCGTCCAGATGAACTCTTCATTCTTCCGAGTCAGCTTCGTCGTAGGTTCAGCAATTCTAGCAAAATCCTTCACGAACTTCCGGTGGTAGTCAGCCAATCCAACGTAACTTCAGCTACTGAATCTTGGGTATATCATTTCTCCACAGTGGCTATCTTCTTGTGATTCTTCGAAATTTCTTCTCTTGTGACAATATGGGCAAAATCACTTTGTCTTAAGAAAATTTACTTTTAGTTAGCTTTCCTTCTTTCCAAAACTTTTCTCATGTGCTCTTAATGCTCTTCTTCAGTCTTCGAATATATCGGAATATCATCTATGGAGAAGACAATAAACTGTTTCAAATACTCATGAAAAAGACTCTGTTCATGAGATTCATGAACACAGCAGGAACATTCGTCAGTCCAAACGACATGACCCAAAATCTCAACTACCCATACTTGGTGTTTGAATGCTGTCTGGGAATGTCCTCTTTTCTGACCTTGATCTGATGGTAGTCAGATCTTAAGTCAAACTTCGAAATCCACTCAAATTTGATCAAACAGATCATCAATCCGAAAAATTACTTATTCTTCTACGCCCAATATCCGTATTGTTCCATCCTTCAAACAAGACTAGGGTGAAGCTCTGTCTCGAATGAATTCCTGCTTCTTCATCTCTTTGGCCTCCTTCGGGTAGTCTCTATAACATCCCTTAGAGATTAGGGGAGAGCCGGGGACTAAGTCAAAAGTGAATTTCCAAGTTTTCGATCTAGGGTAATCCAGAAAGACTATTAGAAAGCATTTATCATAAAGATGTAACTAAGAATTTTATTCATAAAAGAGAATTACAGCAAGATTCTCATGATTGTTCTAAGGATATTTTTTTTTTTTTTTTTACAAACTTCTTAATAGATATTGCTACTTAGTAGCCTTAGGTACTATTCTTCCTAGCTCTGGCTCTTGTATGAGCAATCTCCAACTGCTTCTTCTTCTATGATCCTTGAATCCGCTTCATGCCTTCCTACGGTCAGTTGGATAGAGTCCTGAGGTTGTGGCATAACAGTTGTTGCTGGAATAGGTGCTCTAGTTTGATGGAAGGGTAAGGGGCAATTCTTTACCCGATGTTCAGCAGATCCACATGCCAAACATTGTCCCAATCTCTTGCGACAAAATTTGGTTAAGTGACCAGGCCTTTTGCAGAAGTTGCAAACCAATAGCTTCTTACGACATGACTGCCGGGTAGTAGAGTACTTGATAGGGCCCAAATATCTTCTATTCAGGGTTATCCTTCCTTGGACGAGATTCCGCTCCAACTTGGTTTAGGATAGCTAAGGTTACATCGTTGACGTTCTTCATGACTTCTCTCGTGATATCCATCTGTTCTTGCTGGGCTTCAGCTTGAGTTTTCTGGTACTCCAGGATTTCTTGAAATAGAGCAACCATTTGGGAGGTGTTTGCTGGTATTGGTGGAGCAGCAGGAATGGGTACTTCCCCAAGGAAATGTAACCCATTTTGAGAAGAGGTAGGATTTGCCAGTGTAGTGAGAACTTCACTAGATGAATTATGGGGATGATCAAACAGCTGGGGGGTGTAAAGCTTGGATTTGGTTGAGGAGGCGGGGTTCGATCCGGAGAGGACACCTCATTGCCAGCAGGATTGGTTTTGTCAGTGGTCATTCTCTGGAAGGTTTAGGATGCAAACATAAGCAAGGTATCCTACCAGTCTATAATCAAAAATATTTATCATATACATATATATATACCGGTCCTATGTTGCAGCAATTTGATATTCTAGTGTTCTAATTTTTCTAAGTTGATTTTCCTATATTCTCCTAAGTTGTTGATTCTGGACCTGCATGGGCCACCACTAAAAACATGTCACGACCCGATCCCAATTTCTTGGGTCGAACCGGATCATGCCCAGCCTGCACCGTTGTTGAGACGGCGGCAGTAAGCTGTATCCCATATGCAGGTACAATCAACAACATTTGAAACTATAATTGCCACAACTTTTATTCGAATAATAAAAACTTTTACAATAGAAGAATTTCTTACAATTGAAAATTTATACAATTATCATGAAGAACAACTCAAACAACTAGCTCCTCAGCTTCGGATTCATCGTGAAACAGCAATCCTCAACACAACCTAAAAATGTTGGGTCTCCAGTCAGGAGGGAGCAAAGTACAATCACGAATATCCAATAATTCAAGTAATAATTTGAAATTTGCAATGTTAAACAATTTGAAATACTTTGAACAATATTTTCCAACAATTCTACAATTGAAAACAATGTGATTTGAGTAAGTAACGACTATGACCGGCTTGGGATGATTCACTGATATGATCCGGCCTATCCCCGTGTGAGAGGGGTAAGCTCGTACAATCCTATTACTAAAAGTTTTAGGGTATTGGTCATAGACGCTACACTACTCCCCCAATATCCCGAGTCAATTAGATTCAATGAGGCAATAACAATCAATACTCTAGGAGAGAGTTCCGTGTAACAATGTGGTTTAAAATTGCAATAAAACAATTACTAGTTAAATTACCGAACAAACATAACTGTACTTGCCTTGATTTGACTGGATACGATGTGAATTCCGAAAAGACGCTAGCACTGCCTCAAACCCTACAATTGAGAATTCCTGACTTAGAATCAATGTTCAAACCATGTCTAGGTGTGCTAGTTACAATCTCTAGTATTTGCCCTAGTCAAATTTTTAGGTTATTTATTTAAGTTACGACTAACAGTTACGTCGCAATCTACATGCGTTGACTAAATTGATTAATTTGATTTAATTGGAAAAGTAGTAGGAACGGGTTAATTTTGATCATTTGGAAAATGTTCATTTTTGGAAAACTTTGCGTTTGTAATAATAAACATAAAATAGTTTTTCTTGGTGCCAACACGTAAGCTAGTTAACCTACCATATTTTATCCATTTTAACTAATTTGTACTAAAGTTACGTACTTGTTACGAGCTACGCATCCAATACGCAAACCACCCAAAACAGTCCACATCAACTACCCAAAACAGAGTAAAACTGATTACACGCACACACACAGGCACACTGACAAGAAAGGAAATATGGGCTTATGCCCTTACAATTGTTTACATAAAATAAGAAGAAAGGTTAGCTTCCAAATTAACTTGCTGTAATTAACAATCTAATAATTATTTAGTAACTATTAATAATAAATAAATTAGAAAAATTAAACAAAGGTGGAGCCTCGGACTTGGTCCAATCATCGCATCTAGCTAATGCCTCAACGTCCGGTCGAACCGGTGCGTTTGCATTTCGCTGGGGCCCATTGACCATTAAGGTCGTCGCCCAAAAATATTATTAAAATAATATTTAATCCGAAAATCATTTTTTTTAAAATTATTTTATTAAACTTCCCGAAAATTTCGGCAGCATTCCCTCTGTTTTTGGTCAACCCAAAACTGGGAAACGCTCCGTTTTATCCTGCAAAAATAACCCAAACCCTATACACCAATATATATGGATAAAACCATCACAGATGTATGCATTCTGCAACAAATTTCGGAATCCCGAAAATAGAACGGAATTCCCGAAATATCAGAAAACCCGAAAGTAACGGAAAATCCGCAAAATCGGAAACCCGAATTCATTGGAAAACCCACAGAATAATCCACAGCATTATTTTTCCTAAAAGGGAAAAAATCCACATAATGAAATTCCGAAACCGTCGGAAAAATCCGAAACCGAAAACGGAACGAAACCGTAATCCCGAATTCCCACAGGAATTGGGCTGGACCAATTCATCATCGACGTAAAAAATAGGAGTTCCAGAAATTACCCAAACCGAAGGTTAGCTTCGGGGCTCGGAACGGGACCGGAGATGACGGGCACGGGAATGGTGCACACTGGAAAATCGGCCACGGGGCACGCGGTCAGCGCCAGGGACAGATGGGCAGTGAAGGGAGCGGCGCCGGCGGGATCGGGTCAGGCGCCAGCGGTCGGACGGCCGGGGAAGGGGCCGCGAGGTCGGGTCGGTGGCGGGCGGCCACGGGAGCGGCGCCGGAGTAGGGCGGCCCGAGATGGCCTCGGCCTAGGGGGTGGTTCGCCGGAATGGTTGGGGAAGGCTAGGGCACGGGATATTTGGGGATGGAGAAGAAGACTTGGATGAATGGAATTGTGAGATGGGAAGGAGTATATATATAGGGGATTGGAGAAGTAGAAGTTACCAAAGGGGAGAGCAATGGCCACCCCAGCCTTGATGGCCGGCGGCCACGGGAGGCGATGGGTCGACGGGTCGGAGAAGAAAGAACCGAAAGGGCTTCGGTTCTCAGCAAAGGCTTCATAGTAAAAACTCCAGCCTAAAGAATGAACCCCTTTATAAATAATGAGCATTCATTATCATTCAGAGCTAATGAAAGCCAACAGAAAGAATGAGCAAAAGCTATTAAATGAAACATCCTAATGAATAAACCAATGGGTTTAACTAAATGAAATGGGCCTTTGTTTTAAACTAAATAGTTGGGCTTTGGTAACTAAATGGCTTAACAATTAGGCTTTGGCCTAAGGCCTATAAAACTTTGATAAAATGGCTAAAATAATAATAATTATCTTCTAGGAAATTTATTTTTTGTACAAAATTATTTAGAATTTCTAAAATTTAATAAAATTTTTAGTTCAAAAAGGTCTCAATTCGGGTTCGGGTCTAGGTCTGACATACAATAAATCAAGTAAATTATTTTGGAAAATAATTTCATAAATTCATAATATTAATTATAATATCAATTTAGCATAAAACAACTAAAAATTAAATTAAATTAAAAAATGTAGTCTAAATTTGCGGGTTTCACATCCCTCTCTCTATATATATAGTATATATAAGTTATATATATGATATATATGTATACTTTTGTATTAGGTCTCATTATATCATATATAGTGTATTATATGTATGTGGGTTTTGTATATATATAGTATTTACATATTGATATTGGGTAGTGGATAGATAGTGTATATATATATATATATATATATTTTTTTTTTTTTTGATAGATAGTGTATATTATATATATAATATATAATATAGATATATATATATATATATATATATATATTATATATATAATATATATATATATTTTATATTTTTTTTATATATATATATATATATTTATTATATATATATATATATATAATATATATATATATATATATCTATATATATATAGATATATATATATATATATATATATATATATATATATAGATAGATATATATATATAATATATATATTATATATGTAAAATATTTTTTTTATAATATATATATATATATATATTATATATATATATATATATAGATATATATATATATATTATATATATATATATATATATATATGTATGACTTCTAGTTATAGGTTATATGGAAACCCTATGACTAGCCTATGGCCAAGATTATTAGCCTATGGCTTGGGGCTAACCCTAATGGCCCAAAACCCAACTTGTTGACCCTTATTGACTAAGGGTTGACCAAAGTCAACCTTAGGTCAAAGTTGACCTAGTTAACCTAGAATTGACTAGGAATGACCTAAAACAACTAGTTTAACTAGTTGACTAGTAGACGTAGTTTGACTAGATAATTGACCATTGTTGACTAAGGTCAACTATAGGTCAAACCTTGACCTACTTGACCTAGAAATGACTTGATGGACATAGAAGGGACTAGTTGACTAAGATTTGACTAAATCCTAGACTATTAGCTAGCTAATTAGGGTTTAACCTATATGAGTATATTGTGACTAGGATTATGTAGATAGTCCTATGTAAATTAAGATATGTATGGGGTTAAGTGGGATACTTAGGAGTTGTATCATGATTGGTGTTAGCCTTAGAGGTTGACTAGAAGTTGACCATTAGTCAAGATTGCCCTAATTACCTTGTTGACTAGTCTTTGTTGACCCAAAACCTTAGTCGGTCTAAGTTTGACCTAGACTTGACCCAGATTGATCATGTTGACTAGTATTTGACTAGTTTGATTAGAAAGTTGACCAAGAGTTGACTTTTGACCAGATTGACCTAGAATTATGTAGTATGCATTGTATACTCTATTTTTACCATTGTGGATATGTTGTGACCTGTTTTACTCTAAATAGGACTCTGTGACACCAGTTCGGACATCTATTCATATCAGTCATACAGGGTGACAGGGAGTATCTGATCTTTTCATGCTTGTTAGGATTTATATTCTTGCTCTAGAATACCTTACATGATGCTGTCACGTCATTATCACGGATTGGTACTATATGGATCTTGTCATGCGATGTTCTCTCCCTGGGGTGCATCAGATACAGTTGTCATGTGCTTTTCACGAACATCTTGTATTTCATGTACACCGCTTTCATGTATACTCTTGTGCAATCTTGTACTCTCATGATCACGTGAGCAAACATGATAAAAACCTCTTGTGCAAGGTAACGTAACTTGACTGGATCCTTGTGTATTGATTGGGGAGGGTGAGTAGGAAATGGTTATGTGATCAAAATCCATCTTGTACAAATTCTTGTAAAATCTTGTGAAATTTTGTATATGTCCTAAGCCCGTTTATATAACCATCTCATGCTCTAATTCACAGGTTACCTACAGTTTACTTATCTATATATATAGATATTTTCAGTTATCAAATCTCTCTCGTTTTTAATATATTCTTTTACAGTCCATGTATCTTACTCTATGCATGCTTTACATTTCCCAACATGATATGAACTGCGTGAGATGTATTGTGCTCGTTCCTGTCCTGACTGGGCCTGTTGAAAATATTACAGATGATGATGGTGACTGTCCTACCTTCTATGGACAAATGAGGGTGACCTTCAGGAGCCTGAGGAGCATCTAGCTCAGTAGATGTTGCCTAGTCTAGTCTAGTGTTTACAGTTTTCATTTTGTATCGGACTGTTCCGATTGTTAGTTGTGACTTAGTTATATTTCAGGTCTTGTACTTATTTGTGTTGGACATCTACTTTGTATGGTGTGGTAACTCTATATATATATTCAGTTTCTTCCTTTCGTCTGATTCCATATCATGCTCTATCTTTCCTAGACTTGTGTTTGAGATATAGAGTTGAGTTGTTATGTTATACCTCCGTGCGGAGATGACAGGTTTGTATATCGTGTTATTAGATGTTAGATGTTATAGATGACCTATATAGCGTTCTACCGCCGACACTGCGGCGTAGGCTGGACGTACCCACATTCTCGTCCCTAATCAGGGCGGGTCGTGACAACTGTCCACGAGGCCTCCGGACAAGGGAAAATTGCCCAGTTCGGCGCGGCTGAAGGCGCGGGGTGCTGGAGAAATCGCGAAGAATGGAGCACCGGAGAAGGCAGGCACGCGGCTCCAGAGGTTAGGTTAGGGCTAGGGATTTTACTGAATAATTACGTCGTGTCCGAATCGGACACGAAATTGGATTTTTGTTGTAATGAATGGGAAAAAAAAGGGACACAGACAAGAATATGGACACGGATGCCCGGGGTCAGACCCAAGCTGGACATGTTGGTTGTGGTGGTGAATGCGGGGAGGAATCGGGACCGCGGAGACAGGGCGGTCGGGGATTCGGCACGTGCTGGTAGGGGTGACTTGTTGTTTGCTAGTGATGGTGGTGATCGGATGGTGAACAGAGAAGGTGATGGTGGTTCTGTGGTACAGGTGACGGTGGTGGTGATTGAGGGGTCACGGAGGAAGGGAAGTCAGAGCGGTGCGGTCAATATGAGGTGGCGAAGTGGCGAAGGCGCTGCTCATCAGCTAGGACGGGTCGGGGCATGGCGCGTTGGAACGTAGGTGGAGTTGGGAAGGGGTTGTGATAGATTATGAGAAAGGTAGAGGGCTCTTTATATATAGGAGGTTAAACCCTAGACCGAAAGATTTCAATTCCTAGTAGATAAAGCCTTTCCCCTTATTTAAATCAAGTAACTATTTAAATCAAAACTAATTCAATCAATTAACAATACAAATTAGTTTAAAATCATATTTCATCGTAATCTTAATCCAACCATTGGTCCTGCCAATAATTTAAAAATAGTATTTGTTGATATCAAATAATTTAAAGCATATAAATTTAAACCCAAAATCAACAATCGATTATTTAAACTAACATTTGTCGTCATCCCAATCTTGTAACGTACATCTTATAAGTCAAATATAATTCAATATCCCTATATTTAAAATCGAATTAATATTTAGAGCTAGTTTAATGTAATCTCTATACGAAATTTTGAATCACATAATATTTAGTATTTTGTCAACCAATCATGTTTCTAAATCAAAATAATATTATTTATGACGGTAACCTAGATAATATTCGATGTCCTTGAATAGTTTTGAAACATAAACAAAAAAAAATTAAAATTAATATTTAATAAAATCCAAGGTAGTAACAAACCATCTTTCACAATTCTAACTATATACTTCAATAAAATATTTATTAAAACAAAATAGCACTCTTAAAGTATTTAATTTTTAGAACTTATTTTCAATAGAAATTAATCATAAAGTTATTCGCAAAGTCTCGACGAAAACAACCTTCAAGAACAATAAAAGAAAGCAGAAAAATTAATAATTAGGGAAATTTGGGAAGAGGAGTTACACCTGGACAGTAATATGGGTCTCAATTACGGAAAGGGTCGTCACCTGCCGATCAAGATTAACGTTCCTAAAGGCAAATCTGGTCAGTATTACCAGAAAACTCACTACGACCTCGGATATGTCCCACCTAAGGCGCTCGAAGACCCATGACGCAAGGAAGTGATGCATTCATACTCTTCAAATTCCTCTGACAAATCCAACGTCAGTATCGGGGAAGTGTTTCGTGGAACATTATCAGTGAATATGACGTCAGCGGACAAAGTCGAGGAAGATGATGAGCCGTTCTTCGAGCCCCTCAAAGTTGAACCCTGGGCTCGGCAACTTGATGCCCAATGGGAGAAATGCTTCGACTTACGCGAACCGCCTACCGAAGACAAAGTTGTACAAGTAGACCTAGGGGACGACTCTTCTCCTAAACTGGTCTTTATCAGCAAAAGTTTGAAAGGAGAGGATCGTGAGTCTCTTATTGAGCTTATAAGAGAATACATAGATGTCTTCGCCTGGAGCACGAAGATATGTCGGGCTTAGACCCCAATGACGCCATACACAAACTGAATATCCTGCCTAAAGCTAAGCCAGTGAAGCAACAGTAACGACATTTTCGCCCCGATACCATGAACGCTATCGAAAAGGAAGTCAACAATCTAATAAAGAGCGGCATCATCCGTGAGGAACAACACCCAGATTGGGTAGCCAATATCGTTCCAGTCACTAAAAAGAATGGGAAGATCCGAGTCTTTATAGATTTTTGCGATGTAAATGTCGCATGTCCGAAGGTTGAATTCCTGCTACCCATTACCGATCAAGATGTTCCCAGACGATGAGAAACATACGTCCTTTCAGACTCCAATGGGGGTATTTTGTTACACCGTGATGCCCTTTGGCTTAAAGAATGCGGGCGCTACATACCAGTTTGCTATGAGTATCATATTCTGCAAACACCTACACCAGACAGCTGAATGTTACGTCGATGACATCGTTGTCAAGATTCGCTTTCGTGGTGATCACCTCTATGACTTGAGAACCGTCTTCGATTTGATGAGTACACACCAGTTAAAGATGAATCCGACAAGTCCTTCCTGGGGGTGTTCAGCGGCAAGTTCTTAGGTTTCATTATTACTTCAAAGGGTATCCACGTCGACCCTGAAAAGACAAAAGCCATCATCGAAATGCAACCACCAAGGAACCTTCGTGAACTTTGTGGTCTTCAGGGGCGCTTGGCCTACATCCAGAGGTTTGTTTCCAACCTCTCGGGTCATTGTAAACTCTTTATCGAATTGATGAAGAAAGGAGTGTCTTATGTCCGGACTGAAGAGTACCAGTGAGCCTTCGAGGATATTAAAAGATATCTTACGAATCCTCTAGTCTTAGTAGTACCAGTCATGGGAAAACCCTTTCTGCTCTACGTCCGAGCCATGGATTACTCTCTCGGAGCCTTATTAGCCTAGAATAGCAATACGGGTTATGAACAAGCTATCTATTACCTCAACCGTCAGCTGATCGGAGCCGAGCACAGCTATACCTCTGTGGAGAAAGAATGCCTCGCCCTCGTTTTTGCTATCCAGAAAACCCGACATTATATAGTCGGATAGACGATTCACATCATCTCGAGTGAATTCTCGCAGGGTCCTCATGACCAAGCCAGAGGCATTAAATTCACGTCTGGCTACATGGGCAATACTTATGTCCCCTTATGATATAGTATTTGTCCCAAAAAAGGCGGTTAAGGGTTAAGCGTTAGCGAATTTTCTGGCTGCCCATCCCATAGCCGACACGTCGAAACTCTATCAAGATATTCCAGATGAAGTAATGGATGCCCATACCACTACAAAAGAGCTGGTTTGGTGACTATTCTTTGACGGTGCTTCGATAACAGGTCCCAAAAGCGATATTATGGCTGGAGTGGGGGTAGTGTTAATCTCTCCCGACGACTTGGTCATACAACGAGCGTATTCACTATCAGAACCATGTTCTAATAATGTAACGCTCTAGTCCCAAAATACTTAGGACTAAGTACGTCGATATGCTAGCTGCATACATATGAAGTATACTCCAATATATGGAACCTTCGTATGTATACATAAGCTGTAAAATACAGTAAACTACGACACTATTCTCATCCATAAATAAAGATATATCTTTCATAGAATCAAATAAGAAATTGTCATTGTACATTTGGTTGGGCGGAGACAAATCCACAACCAACTAAAAAGAGAGATACATAACAGCGAAGGAAGAGTCGAGCGAAGCAAAAAGGCGATCCAAGAGCTATCATCGCGAAGGTAGATTGTAAACTATGGCCTTGGCTAGGGCACCTGCGAAAATCACAAAGACACACCTGGAGAAATCACCAGGTCCTCAGAGGGACGTAACAAGATACATAATATCATGCTAATATGAACTATCAGAATAGATAATAATATACAAAAGACTATCCTAGACACAAATATGCAAAGGGGGTTCTAGCCGTCTATTATGCAATTTAGAGGACAACCTTCATGCGCATAGGTGGGATTTAGGCTATGTGTATGTAACTGTCGTCCAGTCATCCGTATCCGGCCGTAACGTCCAAAACGTCAGAGGGTATCTGCAAATATATCTTGCCATAGTTCCATCCGGAGACTATGGTTTACCTGTTTGGCTTTCCATACGCACTAGTGACTGTCTTCTCCCAAGATTTCCCATACTGACCAAGTCATGTCCATAACCTGTCCAATTTTGTAACTGCTTGAGTCTATATACCCTAGTCATAGCAGTTACGATTATCTATCTGTCACGCGACTTCTTGCATAGAGATGGTCAGTCAATATGCAAGCCGTGCTCCAAGCAAAATATCTCAAACCGTGTAGTATGAGTGTCATGGCCAATGGAGATATAAGGTATCCCACAATGAGAAGGTAGTCCGCTAAAACTAAGTCATCATGCATCAAATAAATAAAACAACGAAAACGACTAATAGAGTCGCTTGCACCCAAGTGTGGCTTGGACGCACAATTTATAACAAATAAAACTAAAAATATGAAACAAAGTAATTAAATGCTGAAAATAAATAATATGACAGTAAATTAGCAAGGTATACTTGCCTAGTGTGTCGCTTGGCATGGTGCGGTGTTCTGACATGTCCCAATAGTCCAAAAGTCATGGCCGAGGTGTAATGGTTTGAAATCACGAGAAAAATAGGGAAGGATGATTAGACACGATCAATGGTGATAATCAAGAAGAGTTTTGTGGAAATAGATATATATGCTATTTTTGTAAAATATTTGTAATACCTTGAAAAGTATATTTTGTTTAGTAAAACTACTTTAGTTAAATACTAGAAAAATACTAGGAAAACATTTTTATAAATTTGGAAACTATATTGTAGTAGTCAAAATACTTTTTGAATAATATTTTGAAGATAAAAATCATTTGTATATCGGAACTAATATTTTAACTAGTTGGGTGAAGATGTATTTAAAATACCATAAATTAAACAATAATATATTTTAGGGCTTCCAACCCAAATTTTGAAATTATACGCAAGCACAAAGCCTAATAACTTATTTTAGAAGAAATATTTATAGATATATTTTTATATAATAATATTAGTAATAAGAAAAATAATAAATATAATTGCTCTTTGGTATTTGTACTACTACATATGTATTAAAACATACTCTAATACATATCCTGATAGTAATGATTATTATAATAACATAATAATGATAAAGGTTATCACAACCTTCCAAACTATTGGAATCCAAAGAAAGCAGCACTTATGTTGCTCTCCTCCTTTCGAGGAGTTCATAAAAAAAATTGAAGAAGTTGAATTCTCTTGTAAAAGAGAGACAATGTTCTTTCGTAAGAGAGAGAAGTTGCATTCTCTGACAGAAACAAAATTTTGTGAGAGAGGGAGATGAAGAAGACGAGAGCGGAGGGATCACCTGAGCAGACCACGCACCGGTTGCCGAGCAGTGGTACACGGAGCTGACGGCTGCGCGGAGAAGACCGGCACGGTTGGAGGCACGGAGAGGTTGCGGGGGAGGTCTGATTCAGTGCTGCGTCTGTCAGCCCACGCGAGGATGGCGATCATGGTGACCGTCGGATCTGGCTACGAGCGGCCCAGATCTGGGCTCTATGGTTGCTGACCGCGCGAGAGGGCGATGCCGCCGGGGTCAGGCGACGGCAGTGGTGGAGGCTGTGCAGGGATGCGACGCCGGAGGTAAGGGATGGTGGTGGCTTGTGTTTGTTTATTTGGCTTTTATGATGGTGATGGTGGTGGTGGCTACGCCGGTGGTGGCGGTAATGTAGTGAGATTTTTGGTGGCGGTGGTGCTAGAGTCGTGGTCGACTGCTGTAGGAGAATGGTGTGTCTGGTCGGAAGGGTCGAGGCGTCCCGCTGAGCGGTAGTAGGGACAGTTGTGAGGACGGCGGGCTGCTATTCGTGTTAGTGGTGGTGTTGCCTCGGTAGCAAGGAGGAGGAGTTTGAGGGTGTAGGTGGTCTGGTGGAGGCGGGTTGTGGGCCGGGTCGGTGGCCAATGTTGTGGTCGGGGTCTGTGGTAGTGGGGACTAAAATCACTGGGGCTGGATGAGGGGTACAGGCGGTGGCGCAGGTGATAAAGAGGAGCAGCGGTCGGCGGTGTTTTGGATGGTGGCGAGTTGGTCGGGGTTGGAAGAGTTGGCGGAGCGACGGTGGTTTAGATGGTGTCGAGTCCGGGATTGTCGGATGGGACAGAGAAATATTGTATTTGTAAAAAAAATATAATGGAAGAGAAAGGTGGCACGGACACGATGCACGACACCTTAGTTGTGGTGGGAAAAGTAGGGTTATGAAATTTCTATGGAGAAGGAGCAATGGGCTCTCCTTATATAGGAGGTGAAGATTGGATAGAGATTAGAATTAGTTTAAATTCCATTGGATAAATCCCTCTCGTAATTTAAACCACTTAAAATTCAATTCAATAATATCTCTCAAAAATATAAAACAAAATAATCTTACCTTTAATTCAAAAACTATTTAAAGCTTATTCAATAAAATCAAATTCCGATTTAATCATAATAAACTAATTTACAAATATCTTCTTATAACATTTAAAAATAATATACTAAATAATTTCAAAAATTAAAAATTAAAATATATACATGAATTAGATTTTATGTACCTTGCATGCAAATATTATACTACATAGAACTTATTTTCTAAATTACTAATTATACTTGTATAATGAAATAGAATAGTCTTTTAGAAATAAATTAAAGTTTGACGAATCTAGGACGACGCATAAAATATTTACTTATACTATTTCGAAATAGAATATCTATTTTTTATATTTATAAAAAACAATAACAAAATATTTGTATACGAATAAACAAATACTTCGTATTTACACATTCGCACTCAACATACGAATACGAAAAATAAACCCAATGCCAGAATTAAATTTACAAAAAAAAATCGTACTAAAAATTTAGGGGGTTTACATCCTACCAAACTTATAAGAATTACGTCATCGAAATTTAGGAATAGATGGGGTAGGTAGGGTTGAAGAGATAGAAAGAGTTCCTTGATAAGAACTTGATCAAATTATTCGGCGAGGAGAAAAAGTCATACATGAAAAACATTCAATTAGGAAAAATTATAATTTTGGACAAGTAGGAAAAATAAATTCAAGGTATAGTTTGGAAGGTATCTCATGACAACCCATCCGTATCGAATTCGATCCACGCTATTATCCAACAATAATTAAAATTTATGATCTCTAACCCAAAATTTCAAAATCTAACTTGTGTTTGATATCGTCATAACCCTCGACTTCGTCTTTTAACATAATCATCAATGCTTTTCTATATTCAACGTTTTATCTATTGTATTATTGTTCTCAAGATTTATATTCCATAAATTCTTTAATTTCTTCTTTATTCATCTCACAAAAGTTTGAATTCCAAATGTATACATTATCCGATATTTTATGATAGCAATTCAATAAGTCCACCCAGTTCAAATTCAATGAATCGATAATCTACTTCTCCAACATATATATATATATATATATATATATATATATATATATATATATATATATATATATATATATATATATATATATAAATATCTTCCTCAAAATAGATTTTGCCGTTCCTAATCTCTTCAAAAGTAGGTATTCAATAATCCTTCCATATATTTTAGTCAAAAATAATTCAACCTTTTTCTTTGTCAGAAATTCGTACTTATCCTTAAAGTAAAAAAAATAAAATACCACCTTCAATATTTGTGAAATCTCGGGAGCTAATTTGTCAACCAAGAGTATACCCTCTTTTGATCATATCCTTATCACACGATCTTTATCATAAATGAAAATTCCTCCATCATTTATTTATTAGTGTCTTCCTCGAAAATTGGAATTTAATAATCTTTAATTTATGATGGCAAAATGAAACTCATCCTAAATTCATATTAATAATCATCTTTGAAATATATTCCTTAAAACATCAAAATTAAAAGAACTCGCACTCAAAGTTTGATTAACTAGTTGTTGTCAACTATGGAGTCTATTTACCTTTGATCCACATTACATTCCTCCATTTATCTAGTAGGGTTGACCACATATTTCAATTGTCACATCTTATATAGTCATCCTAACTCACTATCAAAATTTTTTTTATGGGGTTTACCAATCTAGTCTCATATTAGTGAAGGGTGTCGTGATCAATTTTTCATATTTACATAAAAAAATCATATAAGAAACAATGTTGCATGATTCAAGGTGGAATTTAATACAAAAATCATTTAATAAGTGAAGCAATTCAAATAGGGAGGACAGATATGGGTAGTAATGATCGTGGCGGGGTTTGGGTGATAAATGAGGTTTACTAATTAACGTACAAAAGTAAAAAAGGATCAAGATAAAACATAAAGTAAAGTCTATTAAGGAATCAAGTATATCAAGATAAAATAAGTTAGGGCCACAGTTTCTAGGGAGAAGATAGTCAACTAGGTTGGGAGAACGATTTAAGGGATGATTCTAATCTTTCTAAGTTTCAAATGAGTAGAAGATGATAATAGTAGACCAAGAGTTTGAGGGAGGGTGAGTAACTCGAGATGAAGATATAGTCACATGATTTGGTCGATGACTAACTACACTTGTGTATATACAACTATCATAGTCATGGGTGATATGGAAACTATGGGGGTACCTTTACTCTCATTAGGACGACCTTGCTTCCATCTTGGTTCCTTATCACGATAAGATCTAAAACAATACATTGAGTTCCTCAAAAGTTTCTCAATATAATTCTCAAAATAATCTATTAAAATTTCTAATCACCTTAGGTCGTCAAGTATAATCATTATTAGAAGTTTTAATCATCCTTGAGATAAACCATTAGCCTATCACAAATCCAAAAAAAAAAAAAAAAATTCATATGCATAAACTAAACTTCCATATTCTCTAGTCAGTTGAGGTCGTCAAACAAATCCTAACTTTAAATTTTTAACTTTCTAATCAATCTCGAGATCAACTCTTAGCATATCGCAAATCAAATATACATACATTTTTTCCCACCATTTTCTCCCATAATCAAAGATTTAAACTCAAAATTTAAATACATTTATCAATCATAGATCATATGACACAATTGGAAATTTAAAATTTTCCTCAAATCAATTTCATATCCTCAAAAATATGAATAGCTATAAACCCAATAAATCATAAATATTTTTCTAAAACCTTCAAAATCAAAGATTAATTTGTTTTCTCAATTTTTTAGGAAATATATCTGTTCTCTCGTGTATACCACCTAGTAGTATCAAAATAAAATCCTAAAAATCCTTCAAAGTTAGTAATATTGCTACTACCCAACTTGGAATTAACTAATCCTTAATACACGATCATATTTTTAGGAAAATAGAGTTCCTCGATCCTTGATAAAATGCCTTTGTAACTCAAATAGGACCTCTATTGCATGCTAATTGCTAAGGTAATCCTTCTATCCATGTATTTAACCTATGAGTATATACTAGCGTAGTCATCTTCCTAACCGCTATCAAGCACGAGAATATGGATTTTGGTAGGAAGAGTTCAAGCAAGATGTAAATCAAGAAAGTCGAACGAGAGATCAAAAAATGGAGTCAATGGAGGAGATCAAGCATGTGGATGAAATCCTAGACTCAAATCCTATATGTAGGTCCGCTCGGTACAGTAATGTAACCGAAACGACAAACTCGACCTGCATGGGCCACCACAAAAACAAGCAACACCCCAGTCCCAAAATACTTAGGACTAAGTACGTCGACATGCCAGCTGCATACATTTGAAGTATACTCCAATATATGGAACCATGGTATGTATACATAAGCTGTAAAATACAGTAAACCACGACACTATTCTCTTCCACAAATAAAGATATATCTTTCATAGAATCAAATAATAAATTGTCATTGTATATTTGGTTGGGTGGAGACAAATCCACTACCAACTAAAAAGAGAGATACATAACAGCGAAGGAAGAGTCGAGCGAAGCGAAAAGGCGATCCAAGAGCTATCATCGCGAAGGAAGATTGTAAACCATGGCCTTAGCTAGGGCACCTGCAAAAATCACAAAAACACACCTGGAGAAATCACCAGGTCCTCAGAGAGACGTAACAAGATACATAATATCATGCTAATATGAACTGTCAGAATAGATAATAATAAGCAAAAGACTATCCTAGACACAAATATGCACAGGGGGTTCTAGTCGTCTATTGTGCAATTTAGAGAACTTTCATGCGCATAGGTGGGATTTAGGCTATGTGTACGTAACTGTCATCTAGTCATCCGTATCAGGCCATAACATCTAAAATGTTAGAGAGTATCTGCAAATATATCTCGCCATAGTTCCATCCGGAGACTATGGTTTACCTGTTTGGCTTGCCATACGCACTAGTGACTGTCCTCTCCCAAGATTTCTCACACTGACCAAGTCATATCCATAACTTGTCCAGTTTTGTAACTGCTTGAGTCTATATACCCTAGTCATAGCAGTTACGATCATCTATCCGTCATACGACTTCTTACATAGAGATGGACAGTCAATATACAAGCCGTGCCCCTAGCAAAATGTCTCAAACGTGTAGTGTGAGTGTCATGGCCAATGGAAATATAAGGATATCCCACAATAAGAAGGTAGTCCGCTAAAACTAAGTCATCATGCATTAAATAAAATAAAACAACGAAAACGACTAATAGAGTCGCTTGCACCCACGTATGGCTTGGACGCACAGTTTATAACAAATAAAACTAACAAATATAAAACAAAGTAATTATATGCTAAAAATATATAATATGATAGTAAATTAGCAAGGTATATTTGCCTAGTGTGTCGCCTGGCATGGTGCGGTGTTCTGACATGTCCTAATAGTCCAAAAGTCATGGCCGAGGTGTAATGGTTTGAAATCACGAGAAAAATAGGGAAGGATGATTAGACACGATCAATGGTGATAATCGAGGAGAGTTTTGTGGAAATAGATATATATATATATATATATATATATATATATATATATATATATATATATATATATATATATATATATATATATATATATATATATATATATATATACTATTTTAGTAAAATATTTGTAATGCCTTGAAAATTATATTTTGTTTAGTAAAACTACTTTAGTTAAATACTAGAAAAATACTAGGAAAACATTTTTATAAATTTGGAAACTATATTGTAGTAGTCAAAATACTTTTTCCGTAATATTTTAAAACTAAAAATCATTTTTATATCGGAACTAATAATTTAACTAGTTGGGTGAAGATGTATTTAAAATACCATAAAATAAACAATAATATATTTTGGGGCTTCCAACCCAAAATTTGAAATTACACGTAAGCACAAAGCCTAATAACTTCTTTTAGAAGAAATATTTATAGATATATTTTTATATAATAATATTAGTAATAAGAAAAATAATAAATATAATTACTCTTTAGTATTTGTACTACTACATATACATTAAAACATATTCTAATACATATCCTGATAGTAATGATTATTATAATAACATAATAATGACAAAGGTTATCACAACCTTCCAAACTATTGGAATCCAAAGAAAGCAACACTTATGTTGCTCTCCTCCTTCAGAGGAGTTCATAAAGAAAATTGAAGAAGTTGAATTCTCTTGTAAAAGAGAGACACTGTTCTTTCGTAAGAGAGAGAAGTTGCATTCTCTGAAGGAAAAAAAAAATTGTGAGAGAGGGGGATGAAGAAGACGAGAGCGGAGGGATCACCTGAGCAGACGATGCATCGATTGTCGAGGAGTAGAACGAGAAGCTAACAGCTATGTGGAGAAGACCGGCACCGTTGGAGGCGCGGAGAGGTTGCGGGGGAGGTCTGGTTCGGCGTTGCGTCTATCACCCCGCGAAAGGACGGCGATCAGGGTGGCCTCCGGATCTGGCTACGAGCGGCCCAGATCTGGGCTCTATGGTTGCTGACCGCACGAGAGGGCAGTGGCACCGAGGTCAGACGACGACAACGGTGGAGGCTGTGCGGGGATGCGGCATCGGAGGTAAGGGATGATGGTGGCTTGTGTTTGTTTATTTGGCTTCTGTGATGGTGATGGTGGTGGTGGCAACGCCGGTGGTGGCAGTAATGTAGTGTGATTTTTGGTAACGGTGGTGCCAGAGTCGTGGTCGACTGCTGTAGGAGAATGGTGTGTCTGGTCGAAAGGGTTGAGGCATCCCGTTGAGCGGCGGTAGGGATAGTTGTGAGGACGGCAGGCTGCTGTTCGTGGTAGTGGTGGTGTTGCCTCGATAGCAAGAAGGAGGAGATTGAGGGTGTAGGTGGTCTGGAGGAGGCGGGTTGTTGGCCGGGTCGGTGGCCAATGCTGTGGTCGGGGTCTGTGGTGGTGGGGTCTAAAATCACTGGGGCTGGATGAGAGGTACAGGCGGTGGCTCAGGTGATAGAGCGGAGCAGCGGTCGGCGATGGTTTGGATGGTGGCAAGTTGGTCGGGGTTGGAAGAGTTGGCGGAGCGACGATGGTTTGGATGGTGTCGAGTTCGGGATTGTCAGACGGGACAGAGAAATTTTGTATTTGTAAAAAAAATGTAACGGAAGAGAAAGGCGGCACGGACACGATGCACGACACCTTGGTTATAGTGGGAAAAGTCGGATTGTGAAATTTCTATGGAGAAGGAGCAACGAGCTCTCCTTGTATAGGAGGTGAAGATTGGATAGAGATTAGAATTAGTTTAAATTCCAATTGATAAATTCCTCTCTTAATTTAAACCACTTAAAATTCAATTCAATAATCTCTCTCAAAAATATAAAACAAAATAATCTTACCTTTAATTCAAAAACTATTTAAAGCTTATTCAATAAAATCAAATTTCGATTTAATCTCAATAAACTAATTTACAAATATCTTCTTATAACTTTTAAAAATAATATAATAAATAATTTGGAAAATTAAAAATTAAAATATATATACATGAATTAGATTTCATGTACCTTTAATGCAAATATAATACTACATAGAACATTATTTTCTAAATTACTAATTATACTTGTATAATAAAATAAAATAGTCTTTTAGAAATAAATTAAAGTTTGGTGAATCTAGGACGATGCATAAAATATTTACTTATACTATTTTGAAATAGAATATCTATTTTCTATATTTATAAAAAAAATAATAATAAAATATTTGTATACGAACAAACAAATACTTCGTATTTACACATTCGCACTCAACGTACGAATACGAAAAATAAACCCGATGCCAAAATTAAATTTACAAAAAAAAAAATCGTAGTAAAAATTTAGGGGGTTTACAAATAACGTTGTTGAGTACAACGCTCTCATCATCGAACTTTGACTAGCCAAAGAGCTGGGGGTCGACTTTCTGGAAGCTTACGAGTACGATTCTCAGCTGATTGTCAACCAAGTTCGGGGTCAGTATGAGATCCGACATGAGAAGTGTAATGCCCCGCTCCACACAGTGCATTACGATGAGTCGTTGACTCGAAGAGTTGCGTTGACCCGATGAAGTATCGATGCAAATCGATGCAAGAGTTACGTTGGCCCGAGAGAAAGCTTTGAGTCGATTTGAATCTATGAATCGAAGCGATGCAAGGCTTAAGTCCGATTCGAATAGATATTGATTTTAGTTGACTTGCAGGCTGCATTTTTAAGTTGGATTGTAAGGGGTCGACATTTTGCCATATTCAAAATGATGTTTGCAAAACCAAATCGTCGGCTTACAATGGATTATGGCATGGGCACGGTAGGCTGAATCAGTCGAGTAGTTCAACGAAATTGTTAAGTCAGGAGAGTTAGCCGTGTAACCAAGTTATGGAATCGAACCGCATCAGCTCGGCGAAACGATAAGGCGTATCGGATTAAGGTGGGCAGGTTCTTGACTCTCTCGTCCTACTCCTATACGTCTAATAAGATTGTATCCCTTGTTTGCGATTGTGGTTATTGAGTTAGCGAGCATGGCTCAAACGATTAAAGCTCTTAGTGTGTGTCGAACATTAAGATAGAACATTGAACATTGAATAATTGAAGCGACGTACATCAAGTGTACGGGTCACGGTAGGGCGATGATGGTAGAACATTGAAAGACAATATCGAGATGTACATCACGTGCACGACTCCGAGAACATTGAACACTAGGCCTAGAATATTGATTATGGCGTTGAGCGTGCCCTTGCGCATGAAAGCTACAAAATGACTAAGTAAGCAAAATGGGGCAAGTTGTGGTGTAATACCGCAAAACCTGTCGTAACATTGAAAGATATACTTCATGCATCGAAGTATGCAGTTGTGGCACAATTACTATGGAACTGCCGTTATACAAATAACGTAGCAATCGTAGGCTTACACGTTGAGGTGAAAAGTCTATTACGGTGCGCTACACCGTAACCTTCATGTAGATAGGGCCAATAGTTTGAGATTAGAATTGGGTGCAGGCGTGGAGCCGGCAACCCTTATGCATATGTCTAAGTATGGTTGGTTGGCTGCGTGAATTGTATGGTTGGTTATGCATATTTCTAACGATTGCAGGCTAAGTGAAACAAAGATGGAAACATGCACGATCACTATGCTTATGTTCATATTATGTCTAACTATATCTGCTACAGGGACACGGTATTGGACACATTTATATTCAGTTGTTATGCTTGAATATTGCCATGAAACTGATCATAAGGCTAAATAGAAAGATAACCAAATAAAGTTGCATGTTTCACTAAATGTACTTAGTATTGGTTTGGGTGCGAGTGGGTCTTGATCAGTACAGCAAGGACGAAAGCACTAATCCCCCACTAGTTTTCTTGTAGGTTCAAGATATATATGTTCGGCTCGGGGCAGGGCTTGGCTTGGATGCACCGAGGTAGGGAGTCTTCAGTGTGCCGAGGAAAGCTACCGCAAGGCATTCGGACTTACAACATGAAGATGTTCGGCCGAAGACTACTTGTTGGCTATAAAGAGACATAATGTATGGAATAATATCATCCTTTGTGAGCTAGAGAGATCATCAGCGTTGTAGCCAGTTGGCATATTCAATTGGGCTTTTCAAAGCCTTTGTAACCTTCAGTTCATTATTAATGAAAGATATTATTATTGTATACTCTGTTTTCTTTCGCTGCTTATGTTATCAATTTGAGATAAACTTATGTGAACCTATTATATCGTCTTGCATGAGCGTAAATCCAAGCTCGTGCTGCATCACGCCCCAGCGAGGGCGATGATTGGGGTGTAATCTAGCAAGGACGAGCGATTTTCCAGATCAGGGCGTGACAAGTTGGTATCAGAGCGGTTCCATCCTCTGGACCGTGAACAAATTCCTTTGACTCTCAGTTGCTTCGCTATCGAAATCAGTTGACTCTAATTTTTTTTCTGCAACCGCATGGCTTATGGATCTACTCGATGCTGTATTGGATGTTCCATACAATAAGTCTGTATTATGTTGCATACGTCTGCCACAAGTATGCTGTGACTATCAAGCTATCTCCGAGTGCCATCGGAGAATGTTGGTTGCACAAAGTACAACGAGTTATGAAATATTGGTTTTCCGAAGTGCAACAAAGTTACGAGTCGTTGGTTGCACGAAGTGCAACGAATATGGGGATGTTGGTTGCGTGAAGTGCAATGAGATGCATATTATTGGTCACATGAAGTGCAAAGAGATACGTGTTGTTGGTTGCACGAAGTGTAATGTCGATATATAAGGCGATATATGTTATGTGGCTATGTGAAAGGGTAGCAATATGTTGAACGATTTGAGTAATGACCTTGAGTATTGAGAAGGAATCGTCGCACGAGCTGCAACGATGAGATTGAGAAATCGCGGATGTGATAGTAGCGAGTCGAATTGGTCGCTAAGTCGAGTTTGAGTAGGCGAACTTGTAGGTTAGCCGAATTGAATCGAGTTTCGAAGTACACGAACGTTTATGTTGGCCGTATGTTACGTTGAGCCTTGAGTTAGCGAATGTTACGTTGTGATTGATATGATCACCAAGGCACGGTTAGCCCCGAATGAATGTCAAACTTGAGCGAATGATAGTGTACATTGGCCAGGTTGTTGTACTAACTCGAGTAAGAGAATGTTAGAGCTGGGAATCGAGAAAGATCGCCACACAGATAGTTGATTTGAATTAAATGTCGGACCTACGCAGAGTGTAATGTCGAGCAGTGACTCGATTTCGAGTGGTGTATGCAATACCACTTGTGCGATCAGTGCAGTAAAGCATTATATTGATGACGATAGGCTCGACTTCTGAGTGGTATATGCAATACCACTTGGCGATAGCTACGTGGAACCATTTGGTGACTTGTAATAGATTGCGTTGAGATGATTATGTCGTTACAATAAGTTTGTCCTCAATGGACAAAATAGTACTGAGAGTCGAGTGGGAATGACTCGATAGAAGTCGATGCAAGTATGCTTTGATGAATTGAGTTGAATGATTATGCACGAAATCGTATCCATGGATGATACGTCAGACGAGAATTCATTGAGTGTAAGCCGAACGATAGGCCGCACATAGCGAAGGAATGTTACGTTGAAGAAATAGTTGACTCAGTCGAAATTGAGTCAAGTCGGTGCAAAAACTGTTCGAAACAAGTTGAGTAGATACAAAGTAATCGTGCAAATGAATTCGAGTTAGCACGAAGAGTCGGTAGCACGATCTGGAAGTGCGAGTTACGAATACGAGAGTTGGTATGAGGAATTGGAAATTTGTGTTGCTTGACGAGGAAAGTTAGCTAAGTACGACTGAATGGATCTCGACGTGTGTGAGACTTGATTCGTATTCGAGTTCAGATAATAAAAGTGAATACAATGAATTGGAATTTATGAGAAAGAAGGATGTTCAGGTTACGCACATCGACGACGGTATTGAGGCGTATCAAAGACGATATGTGCTAACTTGGGAATACTCTGATTGAATGAACAAAAAATTATATTGTGCATTGTTGTTGAATGAATACGATGCAAGTTAAGTTGATGTAAGTTCGGATGACAACAATAGAAATGCATCGAGGAAATCTAAGAATGGATGGATATTACTTGGATGAAAACGAAAGTGTCATGATTTCTTCGACGATAACTACAATGTCGACATTCTTGTCTTACGCGAACGCAATACCAGCCTCGCACATGCGTCACGTCGGATTTAGGGTGATTGTTTCGCGTGAGCACTGACATGGTAATTCATGTCGCGAGAATGATCAAATCGAAAAATCAGGGTGTGGCAATTTGTATGCTTTGACTTGTGGTATGATACGAAGGTGAATTCGAGGATTGTTGTGATAAGAATAGAGTGTATCCGATATTGATCATGGGTACATAGACTCGTACCCAAGGCAAACAAATATTGCTCGGTTAGCGATATTGTTAATGGTAGTGCATGAGTCATTCGAGTAGTAACAGCGCATCAGTTGCACGGGTGGACAGATAAAGTGTGGATTGATAAGTTATGTCGGATAGGGTAAATTCCCATAGGGATTGTCGGGAATTGATTTTTGGCTCCAAGATAGGATATAGCATGGTTCGTAGTAACTGTCCCTCATGGATGATCTTCAATTATCGAGCGTAGCTTCGGGGCAGCTGATCCTAGAAGACTTGACCGTCAAATCAAAGTAAATATCGGAGACCGTAGGACGACCCTAATAAAGTCTTATAAGGAAATACGTTGAGGATGAATGATGATGTAGTATATGTTGAGAATAAGTCTAGGCGATTGAATATCATGTTACAAAATTTAGCAAAGTGGACTTCGTGAATGTGAAAATAGACTTGGTTGGCTGATGATCGGATAGATAGACGGACGGACTTAGCGTAAGCGACACGAATAGTCGATTGTAGAAAATTGTGCCATGTACGAGATCAAGGAATAGGGGAACGACCCTAGAAATTGAATCATATATCGAATTCGAGTAACGATTAGGCTATGTGTATCGAACACACAATTAAGATTTGCGAGACGAACAAGTTTACACTTGATAAGAAGACGTAATATAAGACGTATCATAAGAGAGATCTTGGGTCGAAAAGATTGTTGCCTTTGAGCATCGTAGACTCAAGTTGACCTCTTGTGTCGGGATAGATTAAGCACGATGTTTGGATAAGTTACCTAGCGGGGGTAGCCCCAGACGCAATGCGTGGATAGAGCGAGAGAATGTGAGTCCTATCGGGATAGTTGTGTGCGAGGCTTAGTGCAAATGGTAGGCAAGGGAAATTGGGACATGTTGGACTTAGTCTATGTCGTTGAGGACAAATGTTATGAACGATTAGATGAAAGACGAGTTGTGCGAGTGATAGAAAATGATTGGATGAATAGGCGTCGCGGAGAATTGTTGCGATCGGATGCATAATGACTTAATGCAATGCGTACGTTAGATAGCCGACGAAAAACTTATGGGATCGAAGTAACAGTTTTGAGTTAAGTTATATGGAAAAATGTTTGGAAGATGATCATGTGTTATGGAATAATGCATATGATTAGTATTTTGTGAATAGACGCTAAGATCTGACCAAGTCGAGTACGGAATAACTGGTGTTTGAGGATTTTAGTTGAGCCTGTTAGCTTTGTCCCGATATACTACAACTGAGCTTGGCTGAAATACATATATTGGTGAGACGCATAAAATATGTGTATGATCCAAACTAAGTTGTATGATTCAAACGATAGTGGCACGAGGTCATAAAAACGATCTAGAGAAACACTTGGATTAAGTGTTGGTTTCGGTTCGAGGATGAACCTTATTTTTAGTGGTGTATTGTGTAATGTCATGCTCCGCACGGTGCATTACGATGAGTCGTTGATTCGAAGAGGTGCGTTGACCCAATGAAGTATCGATGCAAATTGATACAAGAGTTACGTTGGCCCGAAAGAAAGATTTAAGTCGATTCGAATCTATCAATCGAAGCGATGCAAGTTATAAGTCTGATTGAAAAGATATTGATTTTAGTTGACTTCGTATGCGGGCTATGCTTTTACGCTGGATTGTAAGGGGTCGACATTTTGCCTTATTCGAAATGATGTCAGCAAAACTAAATCGTCGCCTTGTAACAGATTGTGGTATGGGCACGGTAGGCCGAATCAGTCGAGTAGTTCAACGGAATGGCTAAGGCAGAAGAGTTAGCCGTGCAACCAAGTTATGGAATCGAGCCGCATCAGCTCGGCAAAACGATAAAGCGTATCGGCTTAAGGTATGCGGGTTCTTGACTCTCTCTCTCCTTACTCCTTTACGTCTAATAAGATTGTATCCCTCGAATGCGATTGTGGATATTGAGTTAGCGAGCGTAGCTCGAATGATTAATGGTCTTAGTGTGTGTCAAACATTAAGGTAGAACATTGAATAATTGAAGCAACGTACATCAAGTGTACGGGTCGCGGTAGGGCGATGATGGTAGAACATTGAAAGGCAATATCGAGATGTGCATCACGTGTATGACTTCGAGATATATTGAACACTAGACCTAGAACATTGATTATGGCATTGAGCGTGCCCTTATGCACGGAAGCTACGAAATGACTAAGTAAGCGAAATGGGGCAAGTTGTGGTGCAATACCCCAGAACCTGTCGTAACATTAAAAGATATACTTCGTGCATCGAAGTATACAGTTGTGGCACAATTGCTACGGAACTGTCGTTATACAAAGAACTTAAGAATGGAAGGCGTTGAGTATAAGAACGAGAAGTCTAAGCCATTGGACATCGTGCATCAATAGGGATGTGTTGGGGCATAATTGCAATGGAACTTGAGATAGAGATAACATAATATGTTTATGGAACGTGGGATTGGTTGGAATGATATGACTTGTTTGCTTGTGCGTATTGTATGGTCAATAGACTTGGATGGCCTATGCACGGGTGCGGCTTCCCTCGAACGGTTACAAACGGAGCACCTGGACAGTTCGATCTAGGAGAGAATTATGTTTGGTATTTATGGTGCACTTCATTAGGACGGGTTACGATCGGCCAGTGTTGTGATAAGCTATGATATCAGTAAGTTTAGGATCCTTCGGATACTGGGCTAGCAACCCGTACTGGAGCGATCGTAGGCTTACACGTTGAGATGCCAAGTCCATTATGGTGCGCAACACCATGACCTTCATATAGATAGGGTCGATGGTTTGAGATTAGAATTGGGTGCAGGCACAGAACCTGCCACCCTTATTCATATGTCTAAGTATGGTTGGTTGGCTGCGTGAATTGTATGGTTGGTTATGCATATTTCTAAAGATTGTAGGCTAAGCAAAACGAAGATAGAAACAGGCACGATCACTATGCTTATGTTCATATTATGTCTAACTGTATCTGTTGTAGGGACACGGTGTTGGACACATTTATATTCAGTTTCTATGCTTGAATATTGCCATGAAACTGATCCTAAGGCTAAAGAGAAAGATAACCAAATAAAGTTGCATGTTTCACTAAATGTACTTAGTGTTGGTTTGGGTACGAGTGGGTCTTGGTCAGTGCAGCGAGGATGAAAGTACTAACCCTCCACTAGTTTGCTTGCAGGTTCAGGATATATTCGGCTCAGGGCGGGACTTGGCTTGGATGCGCCGAGGTAGGGAGTCCTCAGTATGCCGAAGAAAGCTACCGCAAGGCGTTCGGACTTGCAACATGAAGATGTTCGGCCGAAGACTACTTGTTGGCTATAAAGAGGCATAATATATAGAATAATATCATCCTTTGTGAGCTAGAGAGATCATCAGCGTTGTAGACAGTTGGCATATTCAATTAGGCTTTTCAAAGCCTTTGTAACCTTCAGTTCATTATTAATGAAAGAGATTATTATTCTATACTCTATTTCCTTCTGCTGCTTATGTTATCAATTTGAGATAAACTTATATGAACCTATTATCTAGCCTTGCACGAGCACAACTCCAGGCTCGTAGGATATCACGCCCCAGCGAGGATGTTGATTAGGGTAAAATCTAACGAGGACGAGCAATTTTTTGGGTCGGGGCATGACAAGTTGGTATCAGAGCGGTTCCATCCTCTGGACCGTGAACGAATCTCTTTGACTCTCAGTTTCTTCGCTATCGAAATCAGTTGACTATAAGTTATTTCTGCAACCGCATGGCTTATCGATCTACTCGATACTACATTGGATGTTCTATACAATAAGTCTGTACTATGTTACATACGTCTGCCACAAGTATGTCTTGACTATCACGCTATCTCCGAGTGCCATCGGAGAATGTTGATTGCACGAAGTGCAACGAGTTATGAAATGTTGGTTTCCCAAAGTGCAATAAAGTTGTGAGTCGTTGGTTGCACGAAGTGTAATGAATATGGGGATGTTGGTTGCATGAAGTGCAATGAGATACGTATTATTGGTCGCACGAAGTGCGAAGAGATACGTGTTTTTAGTTGCACGAATTGCAACGAGTCGATATATGAGGCGATACATATTATGTGGCTATGTGAAAGGGTAGCAATATGTTGAATGATTTGAGTAAGGGCCTTGAGTATTGAGAAGGAATCGTCGCATGAGCTACAACGATGAGATTGAGAAATCGTGGCTACGATAGTAGCGAGTCAAGTTGGTCGCTAAGTCGAGTTGAGTAGGCGAACTTGTAAGTTGGCCGAATTGAATCGAGTTTCGAAGTAGGCGAATGTTTATGTTGGCCATATATCGCGTTGAGCCTTGCGTTAGCGAATGTTACATTGTGATCGATATGATCACCAACACCAAGGCACGATTAGCCCCGAATGAATGTGAAACTTGAGCGAACGATAGTGTACGTTGGCCAAGTTGTTGTACCAACTCGAATAAGAGAACGCTAGAGCTGGGAATTGAGAAAGATCACCACACGGATAGTTTATTTGAAATAAACGTCAGACCTATGCAGAGTGTAATATTGAGTAGTCACTCGATTTCGAGTGGTATATGCAATACCACTTGTGCGATCAGTATAATAAAGCATTGTATCGATGACAATAGGCTCGACTTCTGAGTGGTATATGCAATACCACTTGGCGATAGCTATGTTGAACCATTTGGTGACTTGCAATAGATTGCGTCGAGACGATTGTGTCATTACGATAAGTTTGTCCTCAACGGATGGAATAGTACCGAGACTCGAGTGGGAATGACTTGATAGAAGTCGATGCAAGTATGCTTCGATTAATTGAGTTGAACGATTATACACAAAGTCGTATCCATGGATGATACGTCGGACGAGAATTCGTTGAGTGTAAGTCGAACGATAGGCTGCGCATAGCGAGGGAATATTACGTTCAGGAAATAGTTGACTTAGTCGGAATTGAGTCAAGTCAATGTAAAAACTGTTCGAAACAAGTTGAGTAGGTATGAAGTAATAGTGCAAACAAATTTGAGTTAGCCCGAAGAGTCGGTAGCACGATCTAGAAGTGCGAGTTAGGAATACGAGAGTTGGTATGAAGAATTGGAAAATTGTATCGCTTGACGAAAAACGTTAGCTAAGTATGACTGAATGGATCTTGACGTATGCGAGACTTGATTCGTATTCGATTTCGGATAATAACAGTGAATGCAATGAATTAGAGTTTACGAGAAAGGAGGATGTTCAGGTTACGCACATCAACGATGGTATTGAGGCGTATCAAAGACGATATGCACTAACTTGGGAATACTCTGATTGAATGAACGAAAAATTATATTGTGCATTATTGTTGGATGAATAAGATGCAAGTTATGTTTATGTAAGTTCGGATGATAACAATGGAAATACGTCGAGGAAATCTAAGAATGGATGGATATTACTTGGATGAAAACGAAAGTATCTTCATTTCTTCGACGATAGCCACAATGTCGACGTTCTTGTCTTGCGCGAGTGCAACACTAGCCTCGCACGTGTGTCACGTCAGATTTGGGGTGATCGTTCCTTGTGAGCGCTGGCATGGTGATTCATGTCGCGGGAATGATCGAACTTAGAAAATTAGGATATGGCAATTTGTATGCTTCGACTTGTGGTATGATGCAAAGGTGAATTTGAGGATTGTTGCGATAAGCATAGAGTATATTCGATATCGATCGTGGGTAGATAGACTCATACCCAAGGCAAACAAATATTGCTCGGTTAGCGATATTGTTAACGGTAGTGCATGAGTCATTCGAGTAGTAACGGTGCATCAGTTGTGCGGATGGGCAGATAAAGTGTGGATTGATAAATTATGTCGGATTGGGTAAAGTCCTATAGGGATTGTCGAGAATTGATTTGGCTCCAAGATAGGATATAGCATTGACAGCCTATAATCATCGCTTGCGACAATGGCCCGTAATTCGTCAGCGGCTTCTTCCGTCGATTCTGTGACCAAAATCGAATCTAGAGCATAGCATTGACAGCCTATAATCCAACAACTAATGGGTTGGTCTAGGCTTTCAATAAAACTATTATTAAACTCCTCGAAAAAGTTGTGTCTTCCAAGAAATGCGACAGGAACGAGAAGCTCGACGAATGCCTCTGGGCTTACCGGACCACCGTCCGTACACCTACTGGTAGTACGCCATTCTTACTGGTATACGGAAGCGAAGCCATGCTCCTTTGGAACTTCAAATTACATCTCTACAGGTGTCTCTTAATAGTCATATGACTACAGAAGATAATCATCGCTTGCGGCTACAAGAGTTGGAAGCACTCGATAAACAATGCCTTCAAGCTCAACAGTGCATTGAGCTATACCAGGCACGAATCTCGGGAGCCTTCAACAAAAAGGTCAAAGAAAGGTCGTTTTGGGTCGGCAATCTAGTCCTATCAGTTAGAAGACCAATGATCATGACTCAAAAGACTGCTGGAAAGTTTTAACCTAAGTGGGAGGGACCACTTTTTGTTGAAACGGTCTATTCCAATGGCGCATACCGGCTAGCAAAACCTAATGGAGATTTGCTTATGATGACTATTAACGACAAGTTTTTCAAAAATACTATGTATGAATGTCCAGTTCTCATATTCCTATATTTTTGTTTCCTCTATATCCTGGTCTAAATGCCTACCATGTCCATATTACCTCTGAGTATACATTCTTACCTATCGATCTTATTTCAAGACGTCTACATTACCTTTGTTGACAAAGATGACTGTTTATCGTTCGTGCATAGTTCTAGGTGCATTCACGATCAGCCTCTTGAACAAACATGTCTATACTACCTCTGAGTTGTTCTCAGGTTCCTTATCATATTCTCTTAATCTCTGAGTAAGTTACCCATCTAGAATCTCGTGTTTTTATGTCTATATTACCTCTAAACGAACATATAGATATCATCAAAGTAACAAAAACAAGAAATAAGGCAAAGAGAAGAAATTTGCTTCATTGTTCAGTTCAAAAAAGATAAGGGGCTACAAATGAAGGAATCCCTAAAAGAAAAGAAAAGATAGATCATCACTGTTGAGTGATGTTGACACAAAGTTTGTTAAGATGCTGCTTCAGAACGTCCATCCTCTCCTGGACATTTGCCTTCACCTGGCTCTCATCTATTGGTTCAAAGCAGCATCATCCTCGAAAGTGGCAAGCTTCTCTGCCACCACATCCAGCTCAGCTTTACACTTCTTCAGGTCCTCCAATATCGGAGCATGGTCCCTTATCTGTTGATAAACGAGCTCGTAGTCTCGTGCTTTTCCTCTATCTTTGGCCTCCAGGGCCACCAGTGTGTCTTAGAGACATTTTATCTACTCTCTAAGTCCGTCCATACGCACGGTGAGTCCCTGACGAACGCCTAGAATAGCTTCTTCGGTAGACGCCAGTTCTACCTCCTTGACGGAATCGTCCCGCAGATCACGTTCGACCGTCGCCAAATTCGATTGGTAAGATACCCGAGCAGCCAAGATTTCTCCTAATAATCTGCTCCTCTCCTCAGCAATCAAGGCAACGACATCAACGGATCTCAGGGACTGAAGCTCAGTCAATCGGGCTTCCACCTCTACTGCTATAGCCTCCAATGCATCAGCCACTGCCGTCTTGCCTTCATAGGTTCTTACGAAGTTGACTTAGGTTAAAGCAGCTTTCTTAGCAATGAAAAATAAATGACCATGATTCAGGGCCTTCTCTACACCTTGTCGCAGGACGAAATAGAAATCTTCGATAAAAGCCTTCAGATATAAATTTTCATCCGCGATCGAAAGAGACGTCAACGATAAGGTAGAGGAACCCGATGGAACAGCAGCAGATATCACCATAGAGGGAGCAGCGAAACTTAGGGACCAAGCCACCGGCGGTAGAAAAGATTCACCATACTCAAAGTTGAAGAAAAGATATGCAACTCTAGAGGGGGCTGAATAGAGTTTATAACAATAATGACCAAATAAAAATTAACTCTTTTTACCAACAGTAAATAATCAGAGAGTAAATGCAGAAATAAAAAGATCAAGAGAGCATACGCAAACAAAGTCGTTTTAACCTGGCTTCCAACGTGGAGGACTAGTCCAGGCCTGAGAACTCTAGCTCATGATTAAATCCACTATTTGTGAAATAGTAGTTATACCCCGTGCCTTTTCTTCAGAAGAGCACGTTAACTTCTTACAAAGATCGCTGTAGCGATCCTTGGAATTTTTCAAGCGACTTTCTTGACTCTTGCACAAACTTCTAACTGAATAGCACTGAGCACTTTTAGGCTTAGAAAGCTTGTGGATAGTAGATGAAAAGGTTAAGGCTTGTATGAGGCTTATAGAGAAGAGAAGAAGAGATAATTGGATGAATGAAAATGAAAGAATTCAAGGCCTATTTATACTAGTTGGGATAGGCAGAATTCGGCAAGAATCCTGTGTCATGAATTCAAATTTTTGGCCGTTGGATAATTAGCATACAACAAACCCTAAAAATTAGGGTCCTAGAAATCAGGGGACAGAGTTTGGCCCGAACTCTGTGTGGAGGCAGAGTTCGCCCCGAACTCTATCTCCATGCTGACAGAAAGTTCAGTTGGGCCTTTGTGGGCTAAGTTTGGCTTGGTGGAGCTTTGGGTTTGTTTGGGGATATGGTTTAAGCCAAGAATACCCAGTGCTACTCAGTTTACATTTTGCTAGACTCAATAAATGTAAAATAGTACAGACCCTGAAAATGAGTACGCTGCAGGAGAGATATGACGTCCGTCTTGCACTGAGTTCTACCTTGATATGTCATATTGAATTATGACAAGTATCATATTGTCAATTTGTCAATATTTGGTTTATTGTGATCCAGTTTGGGTCAACAATCTCTCCCATATTGATAATTGACAAAAATGATATTTGTATATTCAATGTTCATACCTGGACACAAGATGAAAGGAGTAGACAGGCATAGAATGCAGTAGCTCCCCCATAATAGTAGCTCTCCCATAAACATAGCTTCTCTGTAAACCAATGTGCCTTATCCTGATATACATTATCTCCTCCAAAACATAGATATCACACAATATGATAGGAATATGAATATCAAATAGATCTCCCCTTTTGGTATTTATCAAAAAATAAACACCAAACAGACAGACAGAAGACTGTATATAGAATTAACTGGCAAGCACACAATAATAATAATACGATAACTGCAGATAAAAGCTAAAGATCCATAGAAACTAAAAATGTACTCATACAAGAAAATAAAACTACATAAGCATAAGTCCATAATGCATAAAAATAAATAAGATCGTCAGCAGTAGCAGCAGCAGGTACGGAACCACATCCATCATGGAGCACGAGATGGTCCAGCAGTGTCAGGTAGATCAGTATCAGAATGACGAGGATCTACAAAAGCTGTATCTGGATCCAGATATCGCATGACCCAGGGGTCGTCGATACGGTAACCAACGCGAGATGGATCCCGCTTCATAGGAAGGGGCATAGTGGGATGCCGAGACATAGAGTACCGGATGTCATGTAATGAGTTACTGATGGCACTCATCTGCAAAGTGGTACGATAATCGAGCTGGGTCCAGCGGTCATCCTCCAATATGAAATGATCGTGCAGCATGGTCTGGATAGACTCGAGAGTAGCAGGTGGCTCAGGCGCAGGTTACCCAAGAGCAGGTGTGTAACACCCTATTTTCTAAATAAGGGTAACTTTAAAATTTTGTAATTTTAATCTTTTATTAATGATATTTAAATCATGATATGATTTTTGGTAATTTTTAATCATTTAAAACTATTTTAAAATTATAACTTGTGATTTTGATATTTTACTATTGTTTGGTTTTAATTTCGACGAATTTGTCACCCCCAGTTTTCAGGAACAGGGGTATTTTTGTCATTTTGTATTTTCAAAATATTTTTGAAATTTATTTTATTATTTATGATATTGTTTTGGGGTTATTTGAGTCGGGTTCGAATTTCAGCTCAATCCGACTTGAAACGGGGACCCGGGGTAGTTTTGACTCTAGTGGACCCACACATTAGTTAGCCATGGCCCACATGATAATTATTTTAGTTAGTGGTAAGATAAATTATTTATGGATAGGGTTTGGTTAGATTAGGGATTTAGAATGACTAATTTAGCCTCAACCATAAACCCTTCTCCTAATATTAATTAAATAGGCTAGAGGGGGGTATTTTAGACATTGTAAAATAGGAAAAAAGTAGCCCTCTATGGCCGGCCACATGGTGTGGATAGGGCTTTAGCCATTCATCATTATCCCTCTTCCATTCTCTCTCTTGTTCTTCCCCAAATTGATTTAGAGAGCAATTCCTAATCATTTCTCCACCAAATCCTTCTATTTTTCCACCCAACCTTCTTCTTTCCTTCTCTACTCAAGCCGAGGAGGAAGCTAGCCAAGTTTGGGAGGAGTCGGAGCTCGTTCGTGTCTATTCGGAATTCCTACGTATCGGTGTCGCTTCGGGAAGGCTTTTCTTCGATTCGATCTACCGGGAGGTATAAATCCCTTCTCCTTTTCATTTTCTCATGCATATAGGATGATTTTTGACCCATAGGAATGACCCCCATGGTTGTGTCTCCATTTGTGTCCATTTCGTGTCCATTTGGAGACTTAGATGTGTCCTAATGTGTAGGATCGTGTCCTAATGGGAAAACCCCTATTTGGACACATGTGGATTTATTTATATATTGATTTAATATTGTTCTAACATTTATTCCAGATTTTTTATGTGTTTAGGAATGTGTTTTCCAATGTATCATATTGTATCATATTATCTAATATCTATATATGTATATATATGGTGGTATATATATTACTATATATATATATATATTATGGCTCATATATATATATATATATATATATATATATATATATAAAATATATATATATATATATATATATATATATATATATATATATATATATATATATATATATGTGTGTGTGTGTATATATAATATAGTGTGTGATATTTTGTGTTTGGATGGGATGAGGATTTCGGCCAAGGAGTAATAGGTAGGAGATTTGATATGTGTGTTTATGCTAGAATAGAAGAGGGATTGAGATGTGAAGTGTGGTGTAGAGACTGGATTTGAAGGGGGGAACCACCAGCTCATGACAGCAGCTACACCAACCCTTTGGCTGTTCATTTCAGTCCTTGCTCCCCCATTTCCTGCCCAGACACAGCCCCCTACACACCCCTTAACCTGCCCCTTAAACATCAGCCTAGTAGCTGTCCCTATACAGCCCAAATCAGTCCTAACTAACCCCCATTTCAGTCCCTATATATATCAGTCCCATGGCTGTCCCAAACCACCATGCTAGCTGTCCTTAACTCAGTTATTTAGCAGTCCTAAACCATTCTAAAACAGTCCAAAACCAAGCCTATTCACAGCCTATATACTGTCCTTAAACCCCATATAACTGCTCACCAAATCAGTACATGTAACCCCATAAAACTGTCATAAAACCCCCACAATAACAGTCTACTTGATGTTACAAATCAGCCCCATATACCATCCAAAATCAGTCTTTTACACCACCACATTCCAGTCCCATTTACACCCCATAATAGACCCCACATTCCAGTCCCTACAGCCCTTAAATCAGTCTACAAAACACTATTTTCCTGTCCTAAACACAGCCCCAACTGTCCCATATTGCTGTCCTAATATCATCCACTAATGCCCCCTTAGCAAGTCCCATATGGCTGTCCCCAAGTGCCCCTAAACCTGTCCTTTATAGCTTCCATATTGTTGTCTAAACCAGTCCAATATCATGCCCATTTCAGCCCTTAACAAGCCCACTTGTGGCTGTCCTAAAACAGTCCACTTCATGAGCCTATGTGTGTGTGTTTATGAGTTTGTGTGTGTGTGTGTGAGAGCCTATAGGGGTATAGCTAATAGCCTATAGGAGGGCCTATATGTAAACCTATAGGAAAGCTTATAGGTGAGTGATATATGTGAGTATTGTGTGAGTGAGTTGTGTGGGTGAGTGCTAGAATGATGTGAGAATGGGGTAGGATATCATGGTAAGGGTAATGAGGGTAAACCAACATGTGATCTAAGATATGTTAGATATCTAGAAAACCTATGTATCATGGTAGGTAACCCTTAGATAGGATAGTATCTAACTACCCTAGGGAGCCTAGGCTAGTATCTTGAGAATTAGCGGGTTTCCTTTGTGTTGGGCAAGGTATCGGGATTTACCTTGGTGAGGGTAATATGAGTTTTACCTAGAAATAGGATATTTGAGTTTAGAGTCTAAGATAGGATTAGAACTTGGTTTCCTTGGTTGGTAATGATCAAGTATAGTGCTCCTAGACTAGTTTTGACTTCGATTGACCATTTTGACCAAAAGTCAACAAAAGTCAACCGAGAGTCAAACTTAGCCTTTAAGCGACTAGATTTGACCGAAATCAAACCAGAGTTGACCAGTTGACTGAAAGTCAACAGTTGGTCAACATTAGACTAGTTTGACCTAGAGTTGACCAGAGTTGACTTTTTGACCAAAAGTCAACTGTAAGTCAACCTTTGACCCCGTTTGACCTAGTTGACTTGGATTGACTCCCAGTGACTTGATATGACCTAGTATGAACCAGTATGACCTAGTATGACTCAGCTTGACCTAGTTGACCTAGTTTGACTAGTCTAGTTGACTAGAGTTGACCGAGAGTTGACTTTGGTCTAGTTTGACTTAGACAGCATGCAGATGCATAGTAGATTACATTTATCATTTTCTGTATACATCTTGACTTGTGTTGTTCTGATTAGGAGCCAGACACCTCTCCTCGGACAGTATATTTACTTTGGACATTCAGACATCAGGCGAGTACATTCTCTGATCATTTCATATCCTGTTTAGAATTATTTTCCTGCTTTAAATTACTTTACTTGATACTGTCACGTTGGTCACACGGATTACTACTATATGGATCCCTTCTTGAGATGTTATCCCCTCAGGGAGCATCGTATACTACATGTTCTGTGCGTTTCACTTACATGGTGTATCACTATGCTTCACGGTTCATTGATCAATTGTGACATGTACTCTCATGATCACATAGTCTTCCTTGAATCACCCTATTTATGGACATTCCCAGAATCACCCATTTATGGGCTTACCATGTATCACCCCTTGTGGGCCTTTGTATGGAATCATAACATAACATGGCTGGATTCTTGTGTATTGATTGGGGGTACGGGGGAGTAGAAGTAGACATGTGAATAATATCCAAGTAGTGTAGTTCCCAGAATCACTCCATAGTATAGTTCCCAGAATCTCCTATGCCATTCACATGTTTATATTGTACTCTGACTCACTAGCCACTGATAGTTCTCTATTTACAGTATATATATTTCCATTACAGCTTTCTCTGTTTACATCCTGTACTTCTTTCAGTTCTTGTATCTTACTTTACTGCATGATTATATTTTCTAACCTGCTATGATCTATTGAGATGTATTGTACTCGCTCATGTCCTGACTGGACCTGTTGAAAATATTACAGAGGATGAGGATGAGGCCTGCGTAGACACGTACTATGGGACAGCTGTAGATGACTCTTGTGACCCAGATTTCCAGTCGGATCCACTAGCTATAGAGACTGAGGCTCCCTAGTCTAGGTTTTACTATTTCTGTCATTTGAGATCTGGATTGTATATATTCTTTCATATTCAGTAGTTGAGACTTGTATTTATGGATGTTTGCTGAGATGTTATCTTAGACACTTAGACTCTCTGGTTATATTTATGTGGATTTCCTCATTTCAGTATTTATCTATCTATCTTTCTATCTTATCATTCTGCCATAGATGTGATTGAGACTGTATATTGTTATATCACCTCCATTCGGAGTGTATATACGGTACAGGTACCTTTATATTGTTAGATGATTGACCTAGGACAGCGTTCTACCGCCGACACTGCGGCGTAGATTGGGCGTTGTTACGTTCTCGTACCCTCACAGTGGGTGCGGGTCGTGACAAGGTGCATCAGCCTGAGCGTCATACCCGAATTGCTCGAACTCGGCAGGAGACTCGACAGCTGCTAGAAGCCACCTTGCCTTAGACAGAAAGGCAGGGGCTGGAAGAAACTGGCACTCATCAAGAGGAACGTGGAACGTACGGAAGACCATTGGCAAATAGAGTGCATAGACCAATGATCGAGGTCTCTTCCATACACTAATCATCCAGTCCATCATAGTGCACAGAAGGTTAAACGGGACATGAAAGTGAAGATGATAGAGTACAGAGATCTCAAAATAAGAAACTTCATCAGTCGATCCTGCTTTGGACAAGATCATAGAGAAGACGATACGATGAAGTTCGTAGAAATATGGGTTAAGAAATTTAGCAAGTAACTTGCGTGGACGAGTGTTTGGAGTACACAAATCATCCTTGAAACTCTCAAGGGACGACCCAGCGAGAAATTGAAACTTGCGTGCATCGACAAGTTTTTTCCAAGAGTTGGGTTCCGAAATCTCGAGATATTCCGCAAGTTTGAAATCATCAAAAGAGATGTCGATTTCGGCGACACGAGAATAGATTCGTGTGCCATCAAATATGAGATTACAGTAAAATATTTGGATATCATTCAAGTATATAAGTGAAGATGTAGAAACTAACTCATCGAGACAAAGATCATGAAACAAAGAGTTATATCTAGAAAATATTGTGAAATTAATGAGATGACCCGTATACATACTCCTTGAACGAAAGTCATTGAACCATTCATTGGAAGCTTCCAATGAAATAAAAATTCGATCATTGAATGTGTTGGGGGTCATTAGGTGGTGGTGGATTAAAAAGTGGATAAATGGGTTGAACATCTTGAGGAGGAGGGTTCGATGAGGAAGCACCCTCGGTTCTAGCCCCCTTTCCCCTATTGAACAACCTAAGTGCCATTGAGAATGATAAGAATTTGAAATTTGAGATGGAGAAAAAGAGAGGGAGTTATACCTCAAGAGAGTAGTAGAATATGGAAAAGAATGATCCAAATGCTATGCTCCTTTAGTTTGGGGAAAAAAACTATACTAGATTGAGAATTCTAGGGTTAAGGTTTGGAGAGGATGAAGTTGGAGAGGGTTTAGAGGTGGCAGTGGAGAAGAGAGAGAAGGAATTCCCAAAAATATGAATGTAGGGTCTTATGGTCAGGTTGATCCTGGACCGTAGGATCAAAATAGATGGATGGCTGAGAACAGTCGGGAGTTCTGGAAACAAAAGATCGAACTCGATCCGAACTCTGTGTGAGGCAGTGTTCGGCCCGAGTTCTGGGTGCTGAGGCCAGAACTCAAAACAGGGGAAAAATTGACCAAGTGTCGGAGAAAAAAATAGATAGAGTGTAAAAGATAAAAAATATGCAAAAGTTTGATGAAAATCAAAAGTGTGATTGTGAAAGAAACCATGAAAGTAATAAATGGAATTGAATTAAGAAAATTTTGAATTAACTAAGTTACAAATAAAATTGAACCATATAATAAACAAAGATGTATGACAACGATCATTACGATGAAACTGCCATGGGGTAGCTGTAGGGGCCGGATCCCAGCTAACGGTAGTCCGAAGACTAGTGCACCATGTCGCTTAGGCTTTTACGTCTTGTTGTCAGAAGGACCCTTTCGGCTTGTACCCATAGCAAAGTCACCATAAAGTATATGACGTAATCTATATTTACGCAGGCCAATTTAATGAATAACTGTTTCATCCAAATTTCCTAATTCACGACAAAGAAAGTTGAATCGCTCTTCGAATAGTAGTTTTGTAAAGAAATCTGCCAGTTGATGATCAGTGTCAATAAATTCTAAAATTATAGTGCCGTGTTGTTGATGATCACGCAAAGTGTGGTGACGAATTTCAATGTGTTTCGTGCGTAAGTGACATATAGGGTTTTTAGTAAGGTTGATAGCACTAGTGTTATCACAGAATATAGGAATGTGCATAAAAGATAGGTTGTAGTCTGCAAGGGTTTGCTTCATCCACAGAATTTGTACACAACAATGACCAGCTGCGATATATTCAGCTTCTGTTGTGGATAGTGCGACAGAATTCTGCTTCTTGCTAAACCATGAGACTAGAGCCTTGCCTAATAAATGACACGTGTCGCTCATACTTTTACGGTCGACTTTGTATCCCACAAAATCAGCATCCGAATAACCAATAAGGTCAAAGGATGTGGATTTGGGATAACATAAGCCTACTGTAACAGTACCTTTAAGGTATCGAAAGATACGCTTAACGGCGGACATGTATGGTTCCTTAGGACTAGATTGATAGCGAGCACACAGACAAACACTAAATATGATATCGGGACGACTAGCAGTTAGGTAAAGTAGACTACCAATCATACTTTGATACTTACGTTGATCAACAGGTTTGCCGTTTTCATCAGGTTCCAGCTTGGTCGTAGTAGCCATAGGAGTGCTGATTGGTTTGACGTTGTCAAGATTAAACTTCTTCCGCATATCATTTGTGTATTTGGACTGGCTGATGAATGTTCCTTGTAAAGTTTGTTTGACTTGCAGTCCGAGGAAGTAATTGAGCTCCCCCATCATGCTCATCTCAAATTCGTTCTACATACACTTAGCAAAATCTTGGCCGAGATTTTCATTAGGGGACCAAAATATGATATCATCAACATAAATTTAAACTAAAAGAATGGTGTCTTGAAATTTTTTGATAAAAAGTGTTGTGTCAATTTTCCCTTTTGAAAAACCTTTATCTAGTAAAAAATTGCTTAGGTGTTCATACCAAGCTCTGGGGGCTTGTTTGAGGCCATAGAGCGCTTTCTCAAGCTTGAAAACGTGGTCGAAAAATTTATGATTTTCAAAACCAGGGGATTGTTTTACAAAAACTTCTTCCTTAATAAAACCATTTGTTTGCCATTAAAATTGTTTGATTGCAAATCTTAATACAAACAGAACAGTGTTACAATATAGGACTTCGATGTAGTCCTAGGAGTATACTTTTGTTTAATCTGGGTCCTAAGTGCCAATGGAGCGAGTGGTAATGCGTTGACTCCGTTGACGGGCTGACGACGGTTATCGATTCTCTGAAGGTATAGATTGCTCTGGGTGCTGGAGCTGGCTAAGAGAAGGAAGACATTGAGTGTCTGTATCTGCCTCTCTGATGATCTCTGTCTGGATTGTTCGTATGTATGTCTCTCTGTGTGTGTGTAAGGAGGGGATGATTCCTCCATTTATAGCTGGGCAGGTTGGCTGCCCATATACGTATATGTAGGATGTGCCGGTCCGTGGGGATGCCACATGGAGATTGCTGATGGAGGCACACGGATGATGCGCCCTACTCGTGAGGTTGAATTCTTCATACTGCTATTGTGAGCCGGCACGTAGCAGAGGAGAAGATCTTTCTGTTGCTGAGATCTTGGATGAGTTGAGTCAAAGGACACGTGTCGTCGACCCATGGCTCGGAGATCTCTGATTTGGTGGAGGGAATGATTTGGTGGGATACGCCTTGGATTAGGCGCATGATGAGATTTTGGCTCGTGACCTATAGGAGTCAGGAGCCGTTCCGGGCGCATGGCTTTTGAGGCACATGCGAGCGACTTTCCTTCTGTCTTTCGGGATCAGAGATCAGTCTGGGGTGCATGGCTTTTGAGGTGCATGCAATGCTTCAACTGGAGACTCTTCTTCTGTCTTTAGGGATCAGTGAAGGGTCTGAGGTGCATGGCTTTCGAGGCGTATGCAGGTTTGTGCGCATGGCCGCGGAGGCGCATACGGGTGGTCGAGTGGCCACGTGGCAGTAGCCGTCAGGATAAAGTCATGATGATGCTGACGTTGTGGACGCTTCGTTTTCTGCAAAAGCTGTCAGCCGTTCAGACTTGGGAAGGCGTGCTGCCAACTCTGTCAGTTCAGCATTTAATGTTGGTGACATTCGATGGACAGCTGAGTGGGCGCATCGGTTGACGTTCTACTAGGCGTATGGGGGCACATCCCCTTTGATGCACTCGGTACAGGGCACATCTGTGGGAGGCGCTTGGTGTTTGAAGGGGTGTGATGCGCTGTCCAGCTGGCGCATCCGACACGTCTTTAATGATGCGGCTGTTTCGCTTCTCGAGTGCTTTTAAATAGCCATTTGGCTGAAGTCGAGGCGTCCGGTTCATCCATTTAATGTGAGTTCATTGCTCGGAACTCGGAGAGCCATCCACTTGGCGCGTGGGTTTGATCTGTCCGGCCTATAAATAGTGGCATGGAGAGAAGGTTGGCCTCTCATTCCCTCACGTCTTTCCAATATGAACTCAGGTTCTCGGGTGCATTCTGTTGACAAAGTGTTCCCGAGGGTGAAGATGAGACGCCTTGTCGTCGTTGATGCTCTTGAAGGTGACTGTTACATCCAAATGACGGAGTCGAGGGCTTCTGAGGCAGGCGGAAGGTGCCTGTTGCATCCAAAGATGGGGATGCTCGGGCCTCGTCTCCGTTATTCCGGAAGAGCCGTAGATCGGAATGGCGGTGCTAGGCTCTCTCTTCCTTCAAAGTGGGTGCTGCCCACTTTGATTGTGTTGAAAGTTGCTCCTTTCGCCGTGATTTCGATCACGATCTTCCTTGGTCTTTGGAGGCTCTTTCGAAGCCTCCCCTGGCCACAGCTTTGCAGTGCTCTTCTCTTCCTTGGTTCCAGCCAGAGGGTTAAATGCTTTGTGTATCGAAGCATTTATCAGGCGAACCTGGTTGGAAGAGCGGCACATAACTGGGGTCTGCTCGGCCAGGTGAGCCTGGTTGGAAGAATAACTGGGCTGCTGAAGGGATGCACATAACTGAGCTGCTGAAGAGATGGCGGGATGCGCCTGGTTGGAGGCGCATGACATCTGCTGCGCCTAACTGGCAGCGCATGGTGACTGGCAGCGCATGATGACTGCTGCGCCTATCTGGAGGCACATGGTGGCCGCTGGCTGTAGACTTAGGATCTTTTCTTTGTAGAAATTCTCCTTTGTACAACCTTTTCTAGACATGTAATAGACTTTTATATATAAATAAAAAGTCCTTCTTCAAATGTCTATGGTTATTGACTTTGCTGTGAAGTGTTCTGTGCGAGTCCTGGCGCATGTAGTGTCTGGCGCATGGTCTTTCTGGTTGTGAAATTCTATGCTTCTACAAGACCCCCTTCAAAGTTTTCAAAACTTTTGAATAAGTTTTGGAATACTTTGAATAAGAAGCATGGCGATCAGGGCGCATGACTGTTGGGGAGCATGCCTGTTCAGTCGCATGCTCTTCTCAATTAATGAATTTGATAATGCCTCGGTAACCGAAAAGATTAATGATGATCTTTTGGTTTTATCTGCTGCTATCTTCACAAGACCCGAGGCGACGGCTGAGATCACTCGTTATCGGTTCACGCGTGCGACCACGGCCTATAAATAGGTGAGAGGTGGAGAGAGAGAGAGTTCTTCTACTCTGTGCCTTTGCCTCCTTTAGAGTTCTTTCTTCAAACCCTAACTTCTTCCTCTCTGTTAGAATAGCTCCCAAGACTCCTCGCGGCGGTGCCGGCAAAGGAAAGGGGAAGGAGCCGGCAGAGTTCGTCGACGAGGATGCTCCTGCCACCATTGCGACTCCGGCCGACGTTCGCCCCAGGGTAACGGGTGGGTGTCGACTTTTGCTATCTAATGTGCTCTAACTTTCTGCTGCCGATGCGTATGGGCTTCTGTCCTTGATACGCTGAGGTTTTATCTTGCCGACGTGCATAGGCTTAGGCCTTTATCATGCACCGTGGCTTTAATTGCTGACGCGCATGGGTTTTACACCCTGATGATGCGCCGAAGCCTTCGCTGATGCACATGGGCTCACGCCTTGATGATACGCCGAAGCTTTTGCTAACGCGCATGGGCTCACGCCCTGATGATGCGCCGAAGCTCTCATGCTGACGTGCATAGGTTTATGCCCTGCTGATGCGCCGAAGCTCCAATGCCGACGCGCCTGGGTGGTGCGCTGAAGCTGACGCGCATGGGTTCATGCCCTGACGCTGCGTCAATCTACTTTTGTCTTTTTGCCTGACTTCTACTTTTGTTGTGCCAGTGTCGATGACGATTCCTCTGTTGAACGAAGTCCTCTTGGATGCTTCCCTTTGCCAAATGGGGGTTGATTTTGTTGAGGCGGTTATCAACCTTGCAAAGGATGCTATCTTACAGAACCAACCCCGGGAGAGAATACTGCAGATCCAGAACCAGTTGCCACTTTTCCTCCAGAGTATGATGGGGAGTGGTAAACTGAAGTCTGTCGAATCTGAAGATGTGACTTTCTTAAAACCTGCTTTTCTGTTTGGCGACCGACTAGTCTCTTCTGAAGCGAAGATACTGAAGATCAAAGAAGACTGGTTCTTCACTGCCAAAGGCATGGTTCTATACATGAGGCAGGTTGACCGCCAGTTGCCGCTGACGGCTTTTTATCGTCTGGCTTCGAAGAGAAGGATGGGTTGGGAACTTACTCCTTCTCAAGGAGGGGCCTTGGGAGGTACCCTTTCGATCGATGCCACCTCGAACCAGCGAGATACTTAGGCCGCTTCACGAGCCGGTTCCTCGTTTAGTTACCGAGCCTTGCGTCCCGGGAGCCTCTACAGTGAAGTTCCAAATGACACATTTCCCTTCAGTGCCCCGACCTTTGCAAATCGGATGTTGACAGCGAAGGTCACGTACCCGACAGGTGGCTTTAGAGTCGAGGGTTGGTGTCACTATATTCCGAGGTGGGACGAGTTGACCACTTGGGTGCTTTCAAGGTTCAAAGTTGAGCTTAAGGAGATCGGGCTGACAGCCGCTATTCGGGCTACGCAGGCAGGCGTGGATCTCAATAAGCCTATGTTCCTTGCGCTCTTGGAATTATTCAACGCCCATACTGGCAGCTTTTTCACTCCGGTGGGAGGGCTGGGGTTGGCTCTTTATGAGATGCACGAGGTGTCTAAGCTTCCTTGGAGCTCAGAGCCGTACGAGGAATATTTTCCGTCAAATGAGGAGATCCAGGTTCTGGAGGATAAGAACCCGGAGATGATGGCTGTGTTCAAAGAGGTGACGAGCCACCATTATCTGATGCACCGGAGGGATAGGGGCAAGACCCAACCTCATGTAACTGCTTGGAGGGACTATGTCTTTAAGCAGGATTTAGCGGATCCTTCGAGGATCCGATTTGTGACTCCGCAGGGACTGAAGCCCGCGGAGGTGACTTCTGAAATAAGTCGACTGGAAGAGAGGACTCCACGTTCGGATAAGAGCGGCAAGGATGCCTATAGCTGCTTCTGGCACTGTGGGCACCGAATGTCATCTAAGGCAGTATTGACAGCCTATTTGATGATATGGCTCCGGGATTGCGTGTTTGCAGGTGGATCCAGTGCCGTGGAACGGGTACATCAGAATCTCATTTTGCCTGCTGTGAAGTTGGCTTTTGGGCAACCCTTAGCTCTCCTCCCTGCGATGGTGTGCAACCTGTTGCGCGGTTTGAGGTCTTTTGCTGATGACGTGGTCCATGAGAAAGGAAATAATGACAACTTTCCCCGGGCCGAGCTGCCTTTCCATTATCTTATGGGATGGCTGATTTTGCATCATCCGAACGTGATGAGTCCCGGTCCGGAGGAGGATCATGTTGAAGGGGATGCCTTCCTCCGCCGCTTCTACAAGAGGAAGTGGTCATACACCGGCGTCCCTGTTTGCAGGAGAGTCTTGTCCTACCTTCAGGGGTGGGAAATTGTCAAGGTTGGCCCGATTTTCAAAGATTTCGAGGCCGACCAAGATTTAGTTGACTCTGGCGAAGATGCAGTCACTTTACCGAAATGGAGTTTTCGTTGGTTGCAAAGTATCCGGCCTGCTCACCTGGTCTATCGCAACCAGAATAAATGTTATCTGGAGCCATATCTGCCAAGCCGATTTGCTCGTCAATTTGGCTATACTCAGCTGATGTTGCAGAATCCCAGTAGCAGTATAGGCTTCGTCGGAAGTTTGCTGGACGGAGCCCGGGTCTGGCAGTATTATAACGCTGGATGCACTAGCGTTAGTTTTACCACGCCGGTCCGCAACCCTCGGCCGCAGATCCTATATCCGGCCGCCAAGCTGTATTGCATTATGAACGCTGCGTCTCCTGGTTATGACAGAGAGACTAGTTTCATTATTGGAACTCAGCTGGAGGCTACGGCAAATATGTTGAGGGTAGCCCGATCATATCGTCCACCAGATTTGGCGGGATATTGGGCTGCTGCTGCAGCGTCAGTGAGAGATCCGTCTGTTGGGAAGAGGCGGGCTGACACAGAAGCTGGTTCTTCTGTACCGAAGAGGTCGAGAAAGACGTCGACTGCAAAGATTACTGAAGTGCCACCCGTAGTGCCAACGGGATCAGCTCCTCCTGAGGTAAGGAGTGCTCCGTAATTCTACTTCATTTTGTCATTGTGGTGACTTATGCTTTTCTTCTTGCAGGGATTGTCGAAAAAGAAGTCCCGTGTTTCAAAACCGGGTGCTAGTACACCGAAGGAGGTGGCAGGCTCTTCTGATGAGCGCATTCCACCGATGATAATGTCTCTCGTGGAGGAGGGTCCCGAAGATGTTCTTGCGGAGGTTTTAGTATCTCCGGTCTTTGAGGTTGCAACAACTTTCGGGAAGGTACAGTCTGCTATGGAGGCCTTGGACGTTGAGGGTCCTGCGGGCTCGAGGCATCCTGATGATGAGGTGGATTGGAGTTCGTCGCCCTCGGGTGACGTTGCTCCAGGGCTGCAAGAGTCTGTTGCGGGGGCGACAGATATGGTTGAGACAGAGGAGAGGGTTGATTCCCCTCCTTATCATGATGAGGGGAGGTCGGCTGGATCATTGCCGAGTCCTATCCCGGCTTCAACCGTGGAAGTTGAAGCAGCTACCGATCAGGAGGTAGCGACAGATTCTGTCCCAGTAGAGGGACTTGATGACGAGACCCGTCTACCGGTCACAACCGCTGAGGCGGGTCAAGAGACGAGTGATAATTTCCCCATTCTGCCAAGGGAAGTACCAGTTGTCAATAGGACGTTGGGGGTAGAAGAGGTGGTCGTTGACGTCGGTGGTTCCTCCGGGCTTGAGAAGGGCGAGGGTGTGGAACTCTCTGTTGCCTCTCCTACTTGGGGTACTATTTCGACGCCTGCGCGGGCTTCCTCTGTTCCTTCGGCTCCTCGGGCTAGCAGTCCAGCCCCCGTTGATGAAGAGCTCGTTGACACTGAGGTTCAAGCCTCGCAGGTTGAGGTTGGCGGATCTTCTTTCGGTCCGCAAACTGCTATAGCTCCTCCAACTCCTGCTATGACGCCGCAGGTCCTGGCGGATGCAGACGAGTATGTGAAATTCCTCGTCGAGGGGGTATACAAAATGCTGCAGAAGGGTGTATCTGCTGTGATGGATGCCAATGGAAGCTTTGCAACGGCAAAAACTTTGGCAATGCCCTGTATCGAGCTAATCCGCATTCACCAAGGCCACGACCATATGGTCGAAATTCTGGAGCCTTCGGTGATCGAGCTGGACGAGCGGCTTGCGGAACTTCGGCGCATCCAGCGAAACGACTTCTCCGTCTTGATAGATGCGGAGAAGGGGAAGCTGATTGCCGAGATCGAGTCTTCATACCAGGTCACTGTGGGCCTTTGGGAGCGCGAGGTGGCTAAGACTGAGGCTGCGGTAGAGCAGTTGTCTCAGTCCATGAAGACGACGGTGGAAACTCGAGCTGCATTGGATGCTAATATCGCGGAGATCGACACCCAGATGCGCCGTTTTGAGGACCAACGGGCCCGACTCCAGTTAGATGTCGAGCGTGTCCGGGCTGAACACGCAGCATTCCAGAAGGAAGAAGCGGCCTTTACACAGCGAACTCTTGCCTTGGTGCAGCAGCGACAACAGCTTGATGAGAAGCATGCGAGTGATACTTCCGCTGGGACTGTTGAATTGATGCGCCAAGAAGCTGAGCGACGAGTCCTGGCGACTGTGGAGGCCCGCGCAGCCGACTTAAGACTTCGAGTCAGGGAGCTCTCAGCCCATCCTGGGGAGGTTCAGGGACCGTAGCTTTTCCCTTTTTTATGTTCTTTTGCAACCCTTTGCTGGGGGATAGTATAGTTTTTTGTACTCTCTCTTTTCAGAAAATAAAGAAGTACGCAACTTTTTTGTGATGTGTTCATTTTTTGTTATTATGAACCTGATGATTTGTGTGAATCTATTATCTTTTGCGCACCTTGGTTTTTAGGCACAGATAATAAGTTTGAAGGAACTGACATGTTTGCTCAGAGGTAATATGGACGTGGCAATCATTAGGGTTCAAATGATAGAATCATCCTACTCAGAGGTGTGATGGACGTGGTTGTAGAAGCATGGAATGTCACAACCAGAAAACCCCATGTGCCAGGCATTATATGCGCCAGAACTCAGACAGCTAATCAAATAAGCCATAGACATTCGAAGAAGGACTTTTTATTTATATATATATAAGTCTATTACATGTCTAGAAAAGATTGTACAAAAAAGAATTTCTACAAAGGAAGGATCCTAGATCAACAGCCAACTGCCACCATGCGCCTTCCAGATAGGCGCAGCAACCACCATGCGCCTTCCGATAGGCGCAGCAGTCACCATGCGCTGTCAGCCAGGTGCAGCAGATGTCATGCGCCTCCAGCCAGGCGTATCCTACCATCCCTTCAGTAGCTCAGTTATGTGCAACTCTTCCAACCAGGCTCACCTGGCCGAGCAGAGCCCAGTTATGTACCGCTCTTCCAGCCAGGCTCGCCTGATAAGTGCTTCGCCAAGCAAAGCATTTAACCCTCTGGCTGGAACCAAGGAAGAGAAGAGCACCGCAAATGCTGTGGCCAGGGGAGGCTTCGAAAGAGCCTCCAAAGACCAAGGAAGACCGTGATCGAAATCATGGCACAAGGAGCTTTCAACACAATCAAAGTGGGCGGCACCCACTTTGAAGGAAGAGAGAGCCTAGCACCACCATTCCGATCTACGGCTCTTCCGGAACAACGGAGACGAGGCCCGAACATCCTTATCTTTGAATGCAACAGGCACCTTCTGCCTGCCTCAGAAGCCCTCGACTCCGTCTTTTGGATGTAACAGTCACCTTCAAGTGCATCGAAGACAACACGACGTCTCATCTTTACCTTCGGGAGCACTTCGTCAACAGAATGCACCCACATATCCAAGTTCATGTTGGAAGTACGTGAGGGAATGAAGAGTAAACCTTCTCTCTATGCCACTATTTATAGGCTGGGCAAATCAAACCCACGTGCCAAGTGGATGACTCTCCGAATTCTGTGCAATGAATTTGCATTAAATGGATGAACCGGACGCCTCGAATTCAGCCAAACGGCTATTTATAACACTCGAGGAGCGAGACAGCCGCGTCATTAAAGGACATGTCGGATGCGCCAGCCAAACAGTGCATCACACGGACGCGCCCTCCAGCATCAGGCACATCACACAGACGCGCCCTACAGTACCCGGTGCATCACAGAGGATACGCCCTCCCTCACATCTCCATGCCAAGTGGAATACCAACCAATGTGCCCACTCAGCTGTCCATCGAACATCACAAACATTAAATGCTGAACTGACACCAGAGTTGGCAGCACGCTTCCCAAAGTCTGAACAGTTGACAGCTTTTTCAGAGAACGAAGCGTCGGCAACGTCAGCATCATCATGACTCTATTCCGACGGCTACTGCCACGTGGCCATCCGCATGCGCCTCTACGGCCATGCGTCCAAACCAGCATGCGCCTCAAAAGCCATGCGCCTCAGATCCTTCACTGATCCCTAAAGACAGAAGAAGAGTCTCCAGTTGAAGCTTTGCATGCGCCTCAAAAGCCATGCGCCCCAGACTGATCTCTGATCCCGAAAGACAGAAGGAAGGTCACCTGCATGTGCCTCAAAAGCCATGCGCCCTAAATGGTTTGTAACTCCTAAAGGTTATGAGCCGCAGCCTCCTCCTGCGCCCAGATCCAAGGTGCAGCTCACCAGATCACTGCCCCCCCAAATCCGAGATCTTCGAGCCATGGGTCGATGACACGTGTCCTTTGACTCAACTCGTCCAAGATTTCAGCAACAGAAAGATCTTCTCCTCTGCTACGTGCCGGCTCACAACAGCAGTATGAAGAGTTCTCCTCCTCAATCAGGGCACATCATCTACGTGCCCCCATCAGCAACTTCCACGTGGCGTCCCCACACATCGACGTATTCTACATGCGCGCATGAGCAGCCAACCTGTAAAACTATAAATAGAGGGATCTTCTCCTTCACACACACACAGAATCCACAACGAACATACGAGAAATCACCAGAGAGGCAGATACAGACATTCAACGTCTTCCTCCTCTCAGCAAGCTCCAGCACCCAGAGCAATCCACACCTTCAGAGAACCGATACCGTCGTCAGCCCGTCAACGGAGTCAACGCATTACCACTAGCTCCATTGGCACTAAGGACCCAGCTTAAACAAAAGTGTACTCCTAGGACTACATCTAAGTCCTACATTGTAACACTGTTCTGTTTGTATTAAAGTTTTCAATCAAACAATTTTAATGGCAAACAAGCTGGCGACTCTGCTGGGGACTTCTTTCTCCTCTTCCGAGAAAGTCGTGTCACAGGCCGACGACGTGAAGGTGGGCTCCTCCCATAAGACGCTGGTCGTGTGCCTCAATCAACAGGCGTACGAGGAGTTCATTTCTGAAGGAAGTGCGAGTCCTTCGAAGCGGCTACCAAAGCCGAAGAAGATCCGTACGGCCTGGGTGCGCAAAGTCGACGCCTTGGGCACCACCACTGAAGGGGATGCAGCAATCCAGCCTTCCCTTCCTGCTGACGTTTTCAGCAACCAAGGTGCGCCCGCCGATGCAGTGCATCTTTTGGAGAAGCGCGCGGCCGACCACGTTCCCCAGCCATCTCCCTCTCAGGCGAGAAAGATACGTCGACGGAGCAGGGGCGCAGCCAATGCCCCGCGCATCACCTCTGATGTGCCACAAAAAGCCTCTGTCTTTGACAGACTCACCGCTGTAATGGCGAGGAGAATTTGGATGCTGAGTACTATGCACCCCAGTGGGCTGATACGAAGAAATCTAAGGCGGCACGGGCCATGCGCCACAAACGTGCTATGCCAGCAGCCGGCCAGAGGCACGCGCTCGTCATCACGCGCGCGGCCGATGGCAAGCTGTACAAGGTTGACTCAAGTGCTTCTTCACCAACAACGAGTCGATCTTCAAAGCCCTCATCTCGCTTGGGCGCATCTACTGCGTGCACAACCAAGTCGACAGAGGCAAACTCAGTGGTCTTGAACTCCCGCGCCTCCTCTGGTTGTACGTTTGAGGTCCGTTCAAGTCACTTCAAATGTTGTGGTTCCCCCACTACTGATCGTGATGCCTGCTTGGTATTAGATCAGTGGGCGCAGTACTCACCTGACCACCCCGGCGTTTAGCCTTGCCATACGTCTGAAGGGGGTGTGAAGGCACCACTCTCCTCCAACGACCTGCGCAACGTGATCACTCACAAGCGCCGGTCAGGAGAGTCGACCAACAAGCACGATGCGCCTCTTACGGGGCATACTTGTGCGGTGGTCACCATCAACTGCTATTGCAAGGCGGCAGCTCCACCAAGACAGTCGGTCTTCCAACGACTGCAATCATCGACACCTCTTCGACGTCGCCTTGGGACGAAGGTGTCAGCTGAAGAGGAGCCAAAGGTCGCTTCATGTAACGTGGTCTCCAACTCCTCATCAATCCGGAAGACGACTGCCAATTCCTCGTCTTCATCCAAAAGCCAGCCGAGGAAAACCAAGGCAGCTGTCTCGACCTCTGGAGTGTTTGAAGGCACTCGGTAGAGGAAGAAGTCCTTGGAGGAAGCTGGGGGTGGCCAGACCCTTGTTGAGCCTCCTTCCGAAGACGAAGATGTCCAAAGCACAGCTGCGGCGGATCTTCATCATCAAGGCGAGATTACTCTCCCTGAAGCCCCTCAAAATGAGGATGTCCTCCAAGACACTGCCGGGGGTAGTTCTGGAAACGAAGAGGTCCTTCAAGACGGAGCTGAGGGCAATCAGACCCTTACAGATGCGCCTATCGAAGATGAACTCCAGAATGTGGCTGGGGGTGGCCAAACACCAGGAGAAGTAACTCTCCCGCATGAGAGTGAGGCCGAAAGCGAAGCCTCAACCCATCCATCCACTCCTGGCCGTGTCAGGACAGTGTACATGGCTGAAGATGATGTCGAGTCTGATGCACCATCACAGGACATAGTCCAGCGCATAGACTCATTAGAGGGAGGTCTCAAAACCCTCTTTGCCTCTATGCAAGCACTGACTCAAGCAGTGTTTGAGATGCGGTCGGCCTTGATCAGGACACCTTCAACTGGTCCTGACCCAGGAGCTAATGGGGAGTCGAGTGTGCCCCTCCAACGGGCGCCCTCGGATACAGAAGCACCTCGGACCTCGGAGCCCTCAAACGCTCCAATCCAGATGGTACCTCCTTCCCCGACTCCTAGCTCTACGGAGGATGTGGTCGAAATGATCAAAGACCTGCGGGAGCGCTTCGAGTCCAAGAACAGGAAAGAGGAACGTCAGAAAATGGGCATTCCCCAGCCTTATCCCCTCGAGTGGAACAAGGTGGTTTATCCCCCGAAGTATAAACCACAAACACTCACCCCATACGACGGGAAGGACTCTCCGCGACGGTACCTGACGTACTTCCAGTCACAGACAGGGCATCTTCCGAAGGAGGACGCGCTCCTCACCAGTATCTTTGTCGGGGCCCTGAAAGGAGTGGCGTATGACTGATACTGCAACCTCATCGACAATTCCATATCGTCCTTCGACGACCTGACGCGCCTCTTCCTCGACCGCTTCTACGACGGCGGGAAGGACATGACGATGGCGTCTCTCATAGAGATACGTCAGAAGGAGAAGGAAACGGTTCGGGCGTTCATCGAACGCTTCCGACAGGCTTGCTTCAGGCTACCTCCAGGCATGCCAGAACATGTGCTCCTCTCCGCTTGCAGCATGAACATGTTGCCTGCAGTAAAGCTCTGGCTCAACTCTACTCCCCCTCCTGACTGGAGCTCCCTGATCATCGAAGCTGAAGCTGCAGAAAAGAAGGCGGCCAATGCACGTCTTCTGGGTGTCAGCTTGTCCGCCTTTGACGATAAAGGGAAAAAGTTCGCAGCTAACAGCTCCGGACGAGAAGCAAAGGGGAAACAGGCATTAACTGTTAATGCCTCAAAAGGCGCATCTGCGCCTACTCAGAAGCCTCCACTGGCACCGAGACCCAAGGAGGTTTATTCATTCAATGATGACGACACCCTGCAACTTTTCGAGATACTGAAGCAGGGTGACAAGATCAAGCTACCGGACCCAAAGCGGCACGATAAAGTTGGGAAAGTGGACAACCCAAGGTACTGTCACTACCATCGGTTTGTCGGACACCCGACCAAGGACTGCTACGTCCTCAAGAATTACATCCAGCGCATGATCAATGCGGATGTAATCTCCGTCGACTATGAAGAGAAGACGGTGTCGGCCAATGTGGTTTCGCTTTAGTTCGGCACCTTGCCGCCAACTACCACACAAGATGGCGTCGTCCCCATCCCTAAGGCGACAATAGAGGTGGTAAACTTACCACCTACTCATGACAATGTGAGTGGACTCACCCCGCTCACCATATCTCGAGGAGAGGTCCTCTGGGTTCACCCCGACCTCGTCTCCGAGGTGACTCAATCGGAGGTACGCCCTACCTCCAAATCAAAAGGCAGGAAGATCAAGTCTTGCCGCACAGTCTCTTCTTCAACAGAAGAGGCACTTCCAGTGCAAACACGTGCACAACAGAACTCCCAGTCCGGCGAAGCCGCCGCCGAGGTGGTGCCTCCTAGCACTATCCCTGAGGAGGGTCCATCTAAGCCCTCAGCAGCCAATAAGCAGAAGCATGTGGAGGCCCGTTTTGACAGACCTCTACGGAAGGAGAATGCTTCGGGGCTGTCCAAGCCTCACAACTTCGACATTCTGGCACAATTAGCCAGTACACCTGCGCGCCTGTCTTTGTTCGAGCTCCTGCGTCTTTCTAAAGATTCCCGAGAAGCTCTTTGCGAAGCTCTGAAGGACACTGAATCCTTTCTCAGTCAGGTCAAGCAGCCTGAAGACCTCCCAACTACTTGTGCACACTGTCATTGTGCGGATGAAGTTATCCCAAACATAACTTTCACCCAACAAGACATGCTGCTCAAGCATCACCGACATAACCGACCGCTCTATTATACAGGATATATTGGCTCGGCCAAGGTGAGCCGGATTCAGATCGATCCTGGGTCTTCCCTAAGCATCATTCCGAAGGCGCTGCTATCAAAGCTGGGGATCCCGATGTACCGGCTGGCGCCCTCCAATACAACCATCAGTGGCTTCAATGCTAGCAAGAGCGAGCCATTGGGCAAGATCCGACTGAAGTATCATATTGGCAGCCTCAAAACTGAGGTGACTTGTTATGTGGTAGATGCCGAGGTCAACTACAACATCCTGCTCGGTCGACCATGGCTGCATGAGTACATGGTGGTGCCCTCCATGCTCCACCAGTACATGAAGTATGTATCCACCAATGGCGTCATCCGGACGGAGTTTGCAGACATCGATCCTTTCAAAGGAATTGAAGCCTACTTCACCGATTCCGATTTGTACAAGCCCATTGACGAGGAGGAAGCCAACGACGCTGATGATGAGGTAGAGACGGCAACAGAGCCGGACATGGAGCCTGAGACGACTCCCGACGCCCCCCTTGAAAATCCGACTGAAGGGGAAACCACCCCAGAAGGCGCCTCCAATGAGCATCAAGCTATCAGGGAAAGCGCCGGCTCGCGAAGCACCCCTGAAGATACGCCTCAAGGGAAAGCCACCTCAAACATCGGCTCCCCTGGTGGCAAAATTACAAGAGAAGGCACCACTCACCAGAGGCGTAGCCGTGGCGCCTCTCAAGGTGCGTCTCAAGGGCAAGCCGCCGCAGTCATCCAAGGTGTCGGAGAAGGCTCGTATAACCCTCTCAGACCCCAAAGCTGTGTTGGACTCTCCTAGTCCGCCCCCGGTTCTTACAGACGAGGAGCTTGGTGATTATATCTCGGCTGACGTAGAGGCACCCTCCTTTGACAATGTAATCCCACGGGATAAGATCTCGTATTTTATCAATAATAGAGTGTCTTTTAATTATTCTTGTCTTCCACACTGAATGCCATGTATACATTAGACAACGCTCTATGGTCGTTGCAAACACAAATAACGACCGTCTACCATAATCGAGTAGTCCCGTCTCAAGGAGTCTTCATAGTCCCTCCACGGAGCCGAGACCAAGGCACCATCATCTCGGGCAAAGTCGAGCGTCATCGGGACCTCCCGTCAATCGAGCCCGAACCTGATACCGGCAGAGTATAAGTCTATCGGTACACGGATGCGGCTAAGCACATCATCCAAAAGATGGGCTACGACCTGAAAAGCAACAAAGGCTTAAACTACGGCAAGGGTCGGCATCTCCCTGTCCGGCTTTCGATGCCCAATGGAAAGCCACAGGACTATTATAATCGGACTGGACGAGGGTTAGGCTATGTCACGCCGCCATCAACCCCAGAGAGTTCAGATGCAGAAGACATAGAACATTCCCACTCGTCCGAAGCATCGACTTAGGATTCCGATACCAGTATCGGATCAGTCTTCAGGAAAGTGCTGTCAGCTAACATGACGTCAGCACAACCTCAAAAAGGTGAAGGCGAAGACCAAGCGCCAGAACCCTTCGAAGAAAAACCCTAGACCCAACGCCTAGGGGAACAATGGGAATCTCGTTTTGAGCTTCGTGAACCCCCCACCGAAGACGAAGTCGAGCAGATCGACCTCGGGGAGGGGTCTTCTTCCAAACCCATCTTCATCAGTAAAAGCCTGGAAGGAGAAGATCGAGAATCTTTAATCCAACTGGCTAAAGAGTATATCGACGTCTTCGCCTGGAGCTATGAAGACATGCCGGGACTCGATCCACAGATCGCAATGCATAGGTTGAACATCTTACCTGATGCCAAACCTATCAAACAACAGCAGCGACGCTTTCGTCCGGACATCATGAATGCCATCGATCAGGAGGTAGACAAACTCTTGACTAGCGGCTTCATCCGTGAGGAACAACACCCGGATTGGGTAGCCGACATCGTTCCTGTCACCAAGAAGAACGGGAAGATACGAGCCTGTATCGACTTCAGGGATCTCAACTCTGCTTGCCCGAAGGACGAATTCCCGCTTCCAATCACTGATGTGATGATCGACAACACATGTGGCTTTGAGCGCATATCCTTCATGGACGGGTATTCAGGCTACAATCAAATTAAGATGTTCCCCGATGACGCAAAACACACGTCATTCAGGACTCCAAAGGGTGTTTTCTGCTACACAGTAATGCCCTTCGGCTTGAAGAACGCCGGTGCGACATACCAGCGAGCTATGAGCACCATCTTCCGTCAACATCTTCGCAAGACAGTCGAATGCTATGTTGACGACATCGCAGTCAAGAGCCGCCTCAAAAGAGATCACCTACAGGACCTGAAGACGGTCTTCGATCTCATGCGGGCGCATCAACTCAAAATGAACCCCGCTAAATCCTTTCTGGGGGTTTCTAGCGGTAAATTCTTGGGCTTCGTCATCACAGCGAAAGGCATTCATGTTGATCCTGAGAAGACCAAAGCCATCCTCAACATGGACCCTCCGAAGAACCTTCGAGAACTTCGAGGCCTACAGGGACGTCTGGCATATATCCGGAGGTTCATAGCAAATCTTTCCGGTAAATGTCAACCCTTCACTCAGCTCATGAAGAAGGGAGTCTCTTATGTCTGGACAGAGGAGTGCCAGAAGGCTTTCGACGACATCAAAGCCTACTTGACGAGCCCACCAGTCCTGGTAGCGCCAGTCACCGGCAAACCATTTCTCCTCTATGTCCGTGCCATGGATCATTCTCTTGGCGCTCTGCTGGCTCAAAACAGCGATACAGGCTACGAGCAAGCAATCTACTACCTTAGTCGAACACTCATCGGGGCCGAACACCGGTACAACCCCGTCGAAAAGGAGTGCTTGGCTTTGGTGTTTAACATCCAGAAGACTCGTCATTATGTCTCGGGTCAGACAATTCATGTCATTTCCTGAGTCAATCCGCTCAGAGTCCTCATGACGAAGCCAGGATCATTGAACTCCCGGCTGGCTACATGGGCGATCTTGCTAACACCGTACAACATGGTATTTGTGCCCCAAAAAGCTGTTAAGGGTCAAGCTCTGGCTGACTTTTTAGCTGCACACCCCATCCCAGAATCCTCAAAACTCTATGAAGATATCCCGGATGAGGTCCAAGAATCCAACGTCACCGAAGGAAGCTCCGTTTGGCGGATGTTCTTCGACGGCGCTTCGAGAACAGGCCCCAAAGGCCAAATCATAGCAGGAGTGGGGGTAGTCTTAGTCTCCCCTGATCAGCTGGTCATCCAGCGTGCATACTCTCTTTCGAAGCCGTGCTCCAACAACGTTGCCGAGTACAACGCACTCGTCATGGGACTCCAGCTCGCACAACAGCTGGGGGTCGACCATCTGGAAGCTTACGGCGACTCAAAACTCGTCGTAAACCAGGTTCAGGGACAATACGAAGTTCGCCATGAAAATTTAATCCCTTATCATGAAGTCGCGTTGAACATCATTTCAACCTTCACCGGGTTCTTCATTTAACATGTCCCCCGTTTATAAAACTTGGAGGCCGATGCTCTGGCCAGCCTCGCAGCCTTATTAGCAGCGCCCTTTGGGACTCAACACTATATCACGGTAACAGGACAAGATCTGATTTGTCCCAGAAACAACCTATGCTTGCGGGTGGCTCACGCCATGCCGACAAATACTGGTGTTAATGTCCGAGACTGGAGGTTCTCGTTCATCGACTTCGCTGTCTACGGAATCCTTCCAGAGGACCCGAAGGAAGCCGTCTCAGCCAGGAGACGCTCTCTTCGATTCTACTACGATACGGCTACCAAAACGCTGTACCGACGCTCCTTCGATGGGCTCCTCCTTCGATGCCTGTCCAACGAAGAAGCTGTAGTGCCCCGACCCGCAAGACGCCTTATGATGGATGGTTGGTTCGATGAAGCCTTGTTGGACTTGGGATTATGCGAAGGATCGCTTGGAAGTCTATACGATCGTGGCGGGAATCGTCCTATGAATGTGAGTAGTGTTGAACCCTTCAAAGATCCTTTAGCTTCACGCTTAAAATAAGGATGAGTATGCTATGTTTCTTATTGTGTTGCTCAATAACACCTTGCATGGAATTTGGAAAGATAATAAAAGATAATAATCACCTGAACGTAAACTGGTGTGGCTAGATGAATTGTATGCTTGTACACTGTTGCGATAAATTACATGACAGGTGATGGCAAAGTCCCAAATACTTGGGCGGTGAGTATATTGAGCTTTGGCTCAATGAATAAATGGTAAAACAGATGCTAAGACCCAAGAACTGGGCAGTGAGTATGCTTGAATTGCATTCAAATGAATGAATGCTAAACAGATGCTAAGTCCCAGGAATTGGGCGGTGAGTACATTGAGTTTGGTTGGAAAGATGTTTGGTATCAAAGATGTGGCAAGGCATTGGGTAACAACATTCTATTATCCTGTCGTCGATGTAGAATGTTGATTACGCCAAGACCCTGGATTGGGCAGATGATAATGTGAGCATTGGCTTAAGGCAAGATGGCTAGATGGCAAGATGGCAATACGAATGAGAATGATGGTTTTGCTTAGTTTTCTTTATCATGCATTATATGTTTTCTTCTTAGATAAGTTGCATATAGTTGCATGGTCATGGACAACTTGTCGATAAGGTGGTTTTTCGAACGGTATTCCAGGGCCATGGAACCCGGTTCGTCCTAGGGGAAACCAATACCGAAGTTGTGGCAGTGCTGAAGTAGTAGCACGGTATACAGGACTTGCAGTGGGGCTAGCTACCTGCACTGGCAAGGGCGCTGTATACCTGTAAGACGGTCCAGGATGGCGTGTCGCCAGTGACCTTCATATAAATAGGTCAGGTGCTAATGATGTCTTATACAGGCAGAGTAAGTTATTACTCAAATATAGGAAAGGATGTCGGCTGTTGGTAAGAATCACCTGAACGGTGATATTCATATTGAATCATGATATTGTTTCTAACAATGTCTTGTGCAGGCAGAGTAAGTATTATAAATGTACAGGGATGGCTACACGACCGTGGGTAAGAATTACCAAAGGGTGATAATAGTATGCTTTAAATTATGTTGGCTATGAGATTTGCATGCTTTACTTCTTGTCGGCTATAACATAAAATTGACCCTAAGGCAACAAGAAAGACCACTGTTAATAATATTCTGTAACATGATTACTTAGTGTTGTCTTCTTAGGTGAGTTGAGCCAGCACCGCTCGCCAGTACATTGATGATGTACTGACCCACGTTATGGGCAATATTACAGGTGTTTGCTTGGAGGAAATCCTGTGAATCAGTACTTGGCATTGATGAATCGGATGGGTGTGCAGAAGCTCTTCTTGCAATACGATGTCTTCTGCTATACGGGACATAATGTATGGAACATGGGAACTCGGTTGTACCAGTGAGATTGTAGCCATATTGGCAAGTTCATTGTAAAGAAGTCGGTATATTCATTTGTAGCCTAAAAGGCAAGTGTATACATTCAGTTGGCTATTCAAAAGTCTTATAACAGTTGTAAACTCTGTATTCCACTGCAAGTCTTGTAATCCATTTTGATTATCAATAAAGAGATACATTTCTATATAAATTGTGTGACTTCAATTTATCTGTTTGGTTCCGCTGCGTTGTCGATGTTTTCTGAGAATTACCAGGAACTGTAATGGTTTTGCCTTGTACAAGTGCAATCTAGACTTGTACGGCATCACGCCCAGTGGCTAGTTTTTGATCCTCCAGGATCGGAGTGTGACATAATGGTATCAGAGCACGGCTTTACGTCCTTGGATTCCTATTCGATTTGTTTCGAATCAACGTTGCTACTAAGATGATTCTAAGCTGCTTCCGCGATGATTCAAAGATTTGCTTCCGCGATTATTCAAAGTTGCTTCCGCGGTGAATCAAAGTTGCTTCTGCGATGAAATCAAAGTTGCCTCTATGATGACTCATAGTGCTTCTGCGATTATTCTGTGTTGCTTCCAAACTATTCTATGTTGTACCCTTGACTGAAAGTCCGTTGATCATTCTAACCTCTCACTGGGTGTTCTATACAATAAGTCTAAATATGTGGGCTGTGATATGTGTGCTTTGTTGAATTTCTAAAAGATACCAAAAAGAATAACAATGATGCGATGCGTAAGTTTGTGATGTATGCTGGATGTCTTATGTGTAGGATTCTTTGAATCGATTGTTATGCAGCAATCGACAGTGGGTGATGGCATGGTATGCTGGAACAGTATGTGCATGAATTTCAGTGAATGGGAATCGACCGAATTTTGAGTCGGTATTTGTGGTCAGCATAACCACTGCAGGATGGATAGTCCATGTTGGATGTCGGTTTGATGCGAAGGAATATTGTGTTTGGAATGGCTTGAGCTCTGGGTGGTATATTACATATATCCTTGTCGTGATAAGATGTCCCTTGACCCTTGATGTGTCTATAATTTTGTGATTGCTTTACCTATAAGGTAGTGGGTGGTATCGAATCGTAGCTGAGCTTACAATTGATACATGTTGGCTAGGCGTGTTCCTTGATTGTTAAGTTGGATGACCGTTGTGAGATTTTGATGTGTTCGGATGAACCATCGCTAGACCTTGTCGGTTAGCATTAAGTTGGGTAATAAGAGAATTGAGAATATAAAATGATGCCTTGGTTGGAAAAGAAAGAATTTTAGATTCAGGCGAGTACTTGAATCAGTTTGGTAGAAGGATTGTAGGCTTGGTAACGATAGTGTGGTGTTGCTATCGAATGATTTTGCGGGAATAACTATGGACCGAATATTGAACGATGTTGGAATTGAGTTAAAGAAATTGCATATTGGATATCGATAGAACTGATGGTAATGTTAGACGCTTATCGGGATGTTGCGAATGATTTAGAAGATGCAGAGAGTTGCATCGACGACCGAAAAGTTAGAGAATGGGCTTGTGGAATAGATGATCTTAGCACGTGGTGCAATGTGCTTGAAGGAAATTGACGTCCCGAATTAACAAGTTATGACCCTTGACTATTTTGAGGCATACAGAATGGGTACTTGTCCCTTGATGTACGAAAGAGTAGATGCTCCTTACGAGAGTCGAATAGCTGGAATACAAATAAGTATCGAGGTGCAGCGATATGTAATAGACCCTGTCAATAGATGATGTTGTCGCATGGATAACAAGTTTGGTGGGATATAGAATTGTGGGATTATGACTTAGCTAATTAAGTTATGTTATATGCAATTGGATGATCGAAGTAAGAATGCTAGATGATTGGTGCCATAGAGATTGGATCGGTACATGAATAGTAAATCTTCTTATGGAATCAGAAGGAGATGATACAAAACTAATATTGATGGTTAACGTGAATTGCTAAGATGACCGTGTTGGTGTTAGAAAATTTATAAATGATGCCTCGGAAGAAATATGATTATAGTTACCTTATTTTTGTTGGTTAAAAGAGTACGTACGGACCGTATCGATGATCTAAGAGTGTGGAAAACGAATATGTCACGAAGAGACCGTAGAAAAGATCATAAGTGATAAAGTATTGAGATAACAATGTCGGATGATGATTCAGAATAGTTGACCCGATTGAATAGACATATGAGTACGATATGAGGATGCAAGTCGGATTGAACAAGTGATGCTATGTCTATGCAAGTTGGAAATTGAAATCTTGGATACTCGATTAAGGAATTTTATATGATAGCTTCGAGATTGGCCCATAGAGTTGTGGGATAGAATTATTGGATAGAATTATCGAATAGATTTTGTCGGTTGCGGGTAAGTCTAGAATGAGACTTCGTTGGGTATGACTCGAGTATGAGTACGGGTGGAAAGACTTGACCCTAGGTTGTCGGTTGGTTGCCTAGATTGTTGACTAGTTGCCTAGATTGTCGGTTGGTTGCCTAGATTGTTGGCTGGTTGCCTAGAGTGTCGGTTTGTTGCCTAGATTGTTGGTTGCTTGATTAAGTCTCAGATTGGTTGGCTATGTTCTTCAGTTGTCCGTGTTGGGTATAAGTTCATAAGATTGGGGTGGTGTTCCATGTCCCTAAGTTGGTCGAACCATAGAGTTGCCCCTATGTTGAGAATTGGTTGCCTCTAAGATAAGAGATAAGTATGTCCCTGATAGCTACTCATCTCATATGGGTTAGCTGAATGTCTGGTTTAGCTTAGATTAGCTGACCGTAGAGACTTGATTGTATGCTAAGTTGACTATTGGAAAACCGTAGGATGTCCCTATTGGTGTTGCGTGAGTATAGTTGGAATGAATAAGATGTGTTGGAAGGTAGGCTTTGGAATTAAATAGATATTTGGGAAATTTTGATGTTATAATGTTGGATGGGATGACGGATCATGTTGGTTTCGGAAATTGAGTTGCCTTGGTTGAAATATTGGGAATTGTTAGAACTGGTTGGATTGGTTGATTGATATTGAGCTGCGAAAATTGTTGGTAGTGCTTTGAGATAGTTGGAATAATTTTATTGACCGGATCAAGATTGAGGATAAGTGTAATGACGGAATTGGATAGTACATGTAGCCGAGATCGGCGAATGTGAATATGAATGACCCTCAGAATTAATGTTGCTGGAATATGATAGTTGCCTATGCGAGAGGATAAATATGTTGGCTTGATCAATAAGAGAAAATGTTGGAGGACAGCAAGAAATGTTGCTAGAGTGAAATTTGGTACAATTTGAAGGATGGTACGATTTGGAAGATGGATCATGATTGGGAAATTTACAAGTTGCAAACAAAGTATATGGATGCGAACGATGATGAGTACAAGATTTGACCGACGAGAATCGGGGTATCGAAATAGAATGTAGCTATGGGATTTATCAACTTTGGTGGCATGGATGACAATGAACTTGAAAGGAATACTTGATACATCTAAGTTTGAATATTTTGAAATGTTGGATCGGTTGAGAAAAAAAATTATCGAATTGGAATTGGCGACATCTATCGTCTTAGTAATTGGTTGGGATATTGAATAAACAAAGTGGGATTATACGAGATGCTCAAAAAGAATTACTGATGTTCGAAAAGGAAGGTACACCGTAGCTCGTTCGTTTTCTCTATCACTGAACTTGGCTGAAGTGCATGTATTTCGGGGACGCCTAAAATATGTGTATGATTCCAACTAAGTGGTATGCTGAATTCAAACGAAGCCACGGGAAGGATTATCATGTGCTAAGGATTTGCACGAGTGTCAGAGGAAAGATCAAAGATGGTAAACTATGTCGAATTAATTGGGATGCTGTAACGAGACGGTACATTACTTGAAATCAATCGAGATATTGCGAAGAAATATTAAATGGTGCAAGTTGATCGTTGAGAAGTTTCATGAAAAGTTGGTTGAAGTTTTGGGGATGAGTTTTGTTTTAAGTTTCGAGGACGAAACGTTTTCTGGGTGGTATATATTGTAGTGCCCCGACCCGCAAGATGCCTTATGATGGATGGTTGGTTCGATGAAGCCTTGTTGGACTTGGGATTATGCGAAGGATCGCTTGGAAGTCTATATGATCGTGGCGGAAATCGTCCTATGAATGTGAGTAGTGTTGAACCCTTCAAAGATCCTTTAGCTTCACGCTTAAAATAAGGATGAGTATGCTATGTTTCTTATTGTGTTGCTCAATAACACCTTGCATGGAATTTGGAAAGATAATAAAGATAATAATCACCTGAACGTAAACTGGTGTGGCTAGATGAATTGTATGCTTGTACACTGTTGCGATAAATTACATGACAGGTGATAGCAAAGTCCCAAATACTTGGGCGGTGAGTATATTGAGCTTTGGCTCAATGAATAAATGGTAAAACAGATGCTAAGACCCAAGAACTGGCAGTGAGTATGCTTGAATTGCATTCAAATGAATGAATGCTAAACAGATGCTAAGTCCCAGGAATTGGGCGGTGAGTACATTGAGTTTGGTTGGAAAGATGTTTGGTATCAAAGATGTGGCAAGGCATTGGGTAACAACATTCTATTATCCTGTCGTCGATGTAGAATGTTGATTACGCCAAGACCCTGGATTGGGCAGATGATAATGTGAGCATTGGCTCAAGGCAAGATGGCTAGATGGCAAGATGGCAATACGAATGAGAATGATGGTTTTGCTTAGTTTTCCTTATCATGCATTATATGTTTTCTTCTTAGATAAGTTGCATATAGTTGCATGGTCATGGACAACTTGTCGACAAGGTGGTTTCTCGAACGGTATTCCTGGGCCATGGAACCCGGTTCGTCCTAGGGGAAACCAATGCCGAAGTAGTGGCAGTGCTGAAGTAGTAGCACGGTATACAGGACTTGCAGTGGGGCTAGCTACCTGCACTGGCAAGGGCGCTGTATACCTGTAAGACGGTCCAGGATGGCGTGTCGCCAGTGACCTTCATATAGATAGGTCAGGTGCTAATGATGTCTTATGCAGGCAGAGTAAGTTATTACTCAAATACAGAAAAGGATGTCGGCTGTTGGTAAGAATCACCTGAACGGTGATATTCATATTGAATCATGATATTGTTTCTAACAATGTCTTGTGCAGGCAGAGTAAGTATTATAAATGTACAGGGATGGCTACACGACCGTGGGTAAGAATCACCAAAGGGTGATAACAGTATGCTTTAAATTATGTTGGCTATGAGATTTGTATGCTTTACTTCTTGTCGGCTATAACATGAAATTGACCCTAAGGCAACAAGAAAGACCACTGTTAATAATGTTCTGTAACATGATTACTTAGTGTTGTCTTCTTAGGTGAGTTGGGCCGGCACCGCTCGCCAGTACATTGATGATGTAATGACCCACGTTGTGGGCAATATTACAGGTGTTTGCTTGGAGGAAATCCTGTGAATCAGTACTTGGCATTGATGAATCGGATGGGTGTGCAGAAGCTCTTCTTGCAAGACGATGTCTTCTGCTATACAGGACATAATGTATGGAACATGGGAACTCAGTTGTACCAGTAAGATTGTAGCCATATTGGCAAGTTCATTGTAAAGAAGTCGGTATATTCATTTGTAGCCTAAAGGGCAAGTGTATATATTCAGTTGGCTATTCAAAAGTCTTGTAAACAGTTGTAAACTCTGTATTCCGCTGCAAGTCTTGTAATCCATTTTGATTATCAATAAAGAGATATATTTCTATACAAATTGTGTGACTTCAATTTATCTGCTTGGTTCCGCTGCGTTGTCGATGTTTTCTGAGAATTACCAGGAACTGTAATGGTTTTGCCTTGTACAAGTGCAATCTAGACTTGTACGGCATCACGCCCAGTGGCTAGTTTTCGATCCTCCGGGATCGGGGCGTGACAGAAGCAGCCGAAGCTCTTCAAGAAGCTCATGACGGAACTTGTGGAGCTCATCAACCCGGTCCTAAGTTGCAAGATCGACTGCGACGTATGGGCTACTACTGGCCAACCATGGTTGCCGATGCTATCGAATATGCCAACAAGTGCCACGCGTGCCAACTTCATGCAGACTTCATACATACACCATCGGAGCCGCTACATCCTACAGTCGCCTCCTGGTCCTTCGAAGCCTGGGACATGGACATTGTAGGGCCAATCACCCCTCCTTCATCGAGAGGACACCGTTTCTTCCTGGCCATCACCGACTACTTCTCCAAATGGGCGGAAGCAGTTCCACTAGCAGAAGTAAAAAGCTCTAGGGTTGTCAGCTTTATCAAATACCATGTCATTTACCGTTTCGGAGTACCCCGACGGATCATCCATGACAATGGTCCTCAGTTTATTAGCCACATTTTTAGCAGGTTCTGTGACAAGAATCGCATTCAGAACGTGGCCTCAACCGCCTACAATCCGGCAGCAAACGGATTTGCTGAGGCATTCAACAAAACTATCGTTAGGCTGCTCAAAAAGGTCGTGTCATCCAACAAACGTGACTGGGACGAAAAGCTTGGCGAATGCCTTTGGGCCTACCGCACAACGGTACGGACCCCAACAGGCAACACTCCATTCTCCCTGGTCTACGGGAGCGAAGCAGTACTGCCTCTCGAGATACAGATACCTTCGCTCCGCGTAGCAATCACAAACGAACTCACAGAAGAGGACAATCAACGTCGTCGTCTGCGGGAACTGGAGGCACTTGACGAAAAGCGTCTCTTAGCTCAACAACGCATCGAGCTCTACCAAGCCCGTATATCACAGGCTTTCAACAAAAAGGTCAAAAAGAGGACTTTCCAAGTTGGCGACCTTGTTTTAGCAGTCAGAAGACCAATGGTTTTGACCCACAAGACACCAGAAAAGTTCGAGCCCAAGTGGGAAGGACCTTTCATCATAGAGACGGTATACTCAAACGGTGCTTACCGCCTCGCCAAACCCAATAGAGACTTGTTCATGATGCCTATCAACGGCAAGTTCCTAAAGAAGTACTATTCTTGACATCCTCCAGACATGTACTTCCCCAAAAAAACCTCTTTCCACAAACTCATACGCTTCCGGAACCCAGCTGTTCCGTGGCATCTTCCAGTAGAAAGATAACCACGTCCATATTACCTCTGAGTTGTCTCTCTACACCCTACAAAGCAGAATCTTACACTTCGTAAGCCTACGCTACCCTTCATGTTTACCACGTCCACATTACCTCTGAGTAAACATCTTGTACAAACAACCCCTGCGTTATTGTACATTTATCGCAGAACTTCCACGTCCATATAACCTCTGAGTTGTTCAGCGTATCCCCCAAGATCATTCCTCCCACGTCCATAATACCTCTGAGTAGGGAGATTCTATCATTTCGAACCCAATGATTGCCATGTCCACATTACCTCTGAGCAAACATAATGGTTTTCAAACTTATTATCTGTACCTGAAAACCAAGGTGCACAAAAGATAATAGGTCCACACAAATCATCAAGTTCATGACAACAAAAGATGAACACATCACAAAAAAAGGTTTTAGACTTCTTTATTCTTCTGAAAAACGAGTACAAGAAACTACATCATCCCCCGGTAAGGGTTACAAAAGAACACAAAAGAAAAAGGGAAAAAGCTATGGTCCCTGAATCTCCCCAGGATGGGCTGAGAGCTCCCTGACTCGAAGCTTTTAGTCGACTGCGCGGGCCTCCACCGTCGCCAGGACTCGTCGCTCTGCTTCTTGGCGCATCAATTCAACGGCCCCAGCGGAAGTATCACTTGCATGCTTCTCATCAAGCTGTTGTCGTTGCTGCGCCAAGGCAAGAGTCCGCTGAGTAAAAGTCGCTTCATCCTTCTTAAATGCTGTATGTTCAGCCCGGACACGCTCGACCTCTAACTGGAGTCGGGCCCGTTGGTCTTCAAGGCGGCGCATCTGGGTGTCGATATCCTCGATATTAGCTTCCAATGCAGCTCGAGTTTCCACCGTCGTCTTCATGGACTGAGACAACTGCTCTACCGCAGCCTCAGTCTCAGCCACCTCGCGCTCCCAAACGCCCACGGTGGCCTGGTATGAAGACTCGATCTCGGCAATCAGCTTCCCCTTCTCTGCATCTATCAGGACAGAGAGGTCGTTTCGCTGGATGCGTTGAAGTTCCGCGAGCCGCTTATCCAGCTCAATCACCGAAGCCTCCAGAATTTCGGCCATATGGTCGTGGCCTTGGTGAATACGAATCAGCTCGATGCAGGGCATTGCCAGAGCTTTTGCCGTCGCAAAACTCCCATTGGCTTCCATCACAGCAGATACACCCTTCTGCAATATTTTGTACACCCCTCGACGAGGAATTTCATATACTCGTCTGCATCCGCCAGGACCTGCGGCGTCATCGCGGGAGTTGGAGGAGCTACTACAGTTTACGGACCGGAAGAAGATCCGCCAACCTCAATCAGCGAGGCTTGAACCTCGGCATCAATGGGCTCTTCATGAACAGGGGCTGGACTTCTAGCCCGAGGAGCCGAAGCAACAGAAGGGGCCGGCACAGGCGTCGAGATGGTCCCCCAAGTAGAAGGAGCGACACAGGGTTCTACACCCTTACCCTTCTCAAGCCCGGAGGAACCTCCGACGTCAACAGCCACCTCTTCTACCCCCAACGTCCTATCAACAGTTGGTACCTCCCTTGGCAGAATAGGGAGATTATCACTTGTCTCTTGACCCGTCGCAGCGGTCTTGACTGGCAGACGGGTCTCATCATCGAGTCCCTCAACATGGACAGAATCTGTCGCTACCTCCTGAGCGGTAGCCGCCTCAACTTCCACGGTTGAAGCCGGGGTAGGACTCGGCAATGATGCAGCCGACCTCCCCTCATCATGATAAGAGGGGATTCAACCCTCTCCTCTGTCTCAACTACTTCTGTTGCCTCCGCAACCGGCTCTTGCAGCTCTGGAGCAACGTCATCGGAAGACGACGAACTCCATTCTTCTTCACCACCAGGAAACGGCGTGCTTGTTAAACCTTCGGCACTTGTAGCTTCCGTTCTGGCCTTTGCCGTCTCGGAAGCTGCTGCACCCTCAGTTTCCCTCCTGACATAATCTGGGGATACCGGAATCTCCACGTCAACAGCATCCTCCGGATCTTCCTCTATGGAAGACATCATGGTCGGCGGGATACGCACTTCAGACGAGCCCGCCGTCCCTTCTCGCCTGCTCCCACCTGACTTTGGGGTGCAAGGTTTTCTTTTTAACGGTTCTTACAAGAGAAGATGAAGCCTCGTAACTAGTGGAACCAAAATCAGATTATGTGGGACGCCTTTACCTCTGCGGACGTTGAATCCGATGACGCCGTCGGTGATGACGCCTTCTTCTGCTTCTTCGGTACAGGAGATTCAATCCCTTCGTCTGCACATCGCTTTGATCGATCGCCCGAGGGTTCTGCTTGAGAGACGGAAGGGGCACTCCAGTGACCTATCCCTGACGGACGATGCGATCGGGCCTTCACCGGCACGTTCCCGGTCATCGCTAACTGGGTGCCTGCAATAAGACTGGTCTTCCTGTCATATCCGGAGGGCGCAATCCTCCTCTGGGAAACAAGACGACAGAAGGATGTCAAAGGCCATTGACGTTCAAGTTGCTTAACAGTCATATGCACCCTATTCGCTGTAAAGAACCAGTCCTCCTTGACCTTCAATACCGTCGCATCAGTAGAAGTGAGACGGTC